>VWZE01020944.1:45260-56371 GCA_013396675.1 Eubucco bourcierii | reverse complement strand
AGTTGCTGGTTGGGCTGTGCATTCACACTGCAGGCTCATGTTGAGCTTTTCATCAACCCAGACTCCAAGGTCCTTTTCCTCAGGGCTGCTCTCCAGCCATTCACCACCCAGCCTGTATTTGTGCTTGGGATTGTGCCTACCCAGGTGCAGGACCTTACACTTGGCCTTATGGAATTTCATGAGGTTGGCCTGGGCCCACCTCTGCAGCCTGTCCAGGTCCCTCTGGATGGCATCCCTGCCCTCTAGCAAGTCGACTGTGCCACACAGCTTGGTGTCATCTGCAAACTTGCTGAGGGTGCACTCCATTCCTCTGTCCATGTCACTGACAAAGATGTTAAACAGCACTGGTCCCAGCCCTGACCCCTGAGGGACACCACTTGTCACTGGTCTCCAGGTGGACATTGTGCTGTTGATCACCACTCTCTGTGTGACCAGCCAGCCAATTCCTTATCCAGTGAGTGGATCTGGGAGGTCTTCTTTAGATCCTGTGGTGGAATTAAATTAATAATAAACATTTCTAAATATACTTAGTGTAAGAACACATAAACCAAGCATAAATCCACATATGTATTTGAGATTATTAGAAAGCACATCTCAAGAATCAAAGTGACAGATTTCTTGTGATTTCTATAGCCTAAAAAAAAAATTAAATGTTTATTTCCCTTTTTTTGAATAGGGAATAACAGAATAAGGAATAATGAATCAAATACGATCAGGAAATTGTGCTAATAAGTGATAATTTACCTAAATTTAATCTCAAACTTGTTCTTCTGCCACAAAGAATTTCTTCAAAGTAAAAACATAGACCAACAACAAGTAGTCATAGAATTAAAGCAGATATTCAATACCTTAAATTATACACAATAGTTGAAAAAATAAAGTGTGGCTTCTATTTAATGTGAGCATTGGTATTGCATTCTTGCTGGAAATGTTGTGGGGTAACAGAAGGGCAAAAAAGTGTAAGTAAATGTCTTGAACACTCATTATTTCATGTAATCATACAGATGGGGGCAAGAAGCCAAAATATTTTAGCTCTTAAAAAAGAACTTAATAATTTTATTACATTCTGACAACTTAAGAATGATGTCTGTTATTGATTTTTTATTTGAGATTATCACTTAAAAATCTGAGGTGACTAAGATGGACCTTGCAAGTTTAATGCCTAGTTCTCTCACTATTGCTTACTTCTTGGTATGTGTTTTCCACCTATACTTTTTTCCAATGACAGCTTTTGGAGCTAATTGGGATTCAGATTGCACAAGAAAGTGCAGTTGGCAATTAAATCAGTACTTGAGATTGTACATCCTGAGAAAAGGATTGCAGTCTCAGAGTAGTTAACCCTGTCTTTTAACTTCAGTGTAGCAAATATGTTTTCAATCCATCATGGATTTTTTTTTTCTTTTTTTTAAAGAAAGTTTGTAGACTGTTTAAGCACTTGAGAAGGAAATCAGGTCTCTTACTTAAATACTTGTAAGACTTTTCCCTTGGAGACTGGTTATTGATATATAAGAAAACACTGAAAGCATAAAACTCTCCACCTAACCCACAAAACTGGAAAAGCTGCAAGCCCTACTGTAGCAAGATATAAGGGAGAAAGAGCTATTATCAGTGCAATGACCTCATGTGAGCTGACTTGTTTAAAATAATCTCACAAGCTTTTTTTGTTGGGTAGATAATTTCCTTCCCTCCACCCCTTCCCTCCTTTTTTCCTCCCCTTCCCTCCTTTCTTCCTCCCCTTCTCTCCTAGTCTTTCAGTTTTCCAGTGTTTTCCTTATACAGGCAGTTTCAATGAGAGCTGGGGACTTCATGACTAGACATTAATTGAGTATTGGTGGAAGCATTCCAGTAGATTATGTTCCTACTTGTAACAATATTAGTTTATAGAGTTTATATGCCTGTGCTTTAGAGAAATAGAGTTATTACTGTTTTATACATAATGTGAAATAGATAATTAGGAAATTCTTTGGCCTTTTTAGGAGGGAATAAAATTGATCAATGTATTTCCTTACTGACTGTTAAACAAGCTTGTAGATTTTAATAGGAGGATGCTATATATCTGCTAGGGTAATTTCCAGTGTTTAATCAAGAAGTTAAATGAGGCTGTGAGAACACATACCCTTGCTTTTCTAAATCCTCACTTCATTTTTTGGTGACAGCTTCTTCGTAGCAGCAGTATGAAATGAAGAGAATTTCTGGTTTTTATAAAAACTTTCAAGTCTTTTCTGGTTAATGCTGTCACAAATGTAAATACCTTCATCTGTGATAGGAAGCTCATGTGTCTCTCTTTATAGAATTTTTATATGAAAGAGATACTCTGTAAGTCAGGTAGATGCAAAATCTAAATTTTAATGTGACTGAAGATTCAGGATAAGACAGGACATTAAATTACAGTAATTATTTTTATAGATATATAAAATATAGATTTATAACTGTGTGCAGTTCTGGAGCCCCCAGCACAGGAAGGACATGGAAGTGTTGGAGCAGGTCCAGAGGAGGCCACAAAGATGATCAGAGGGCTGGAGCAGCTCTGCTATGAGGACAGGCTGAGAGAGTTGGGGCTCTTCAGCCTGGAGAAGAGAGCGCTTTGATGAGACCTTAGAGTAAACTTCCAATATCTGAAGAGGCCCTACAGGAAGGCTGGGGAGGGACTATTTACAAGGTCTTGCAATAACAAGACAAGGGGCAATGGATTTAAACTGGCAGAGGGGCGATTTAAGCTGGATGTCAGGAGGAGGTTCTTTCCAGTGAGGGTGGTGAGGCACTGGAACAGGTTGCCCAGGGAGGTTNTATACACATGGCATGGCAACAACAGAAAGAAAGCAAGGGGATAAACATTTCTGGTAAATATGAGTAGAAACAATGATTTTATGAAGGCACTTTGAAGAAATATTTGTCAAAATAATGCTGTATAAATGTTTTACTTTTTTTCCAACAGTACTTAAGTCACCACTGGAGCTGTCCTCAATGGAACTTGAATTTACACAACATTCAAGTGGCATTCGTTTCGATACTGCTGTTGAAAGTCTAAGTTCTCAAGTATGTAATGACAAGCGTTGTTTGCTGTAGCTTTCAGTAGCTTAGTGAAGAATGACTGGAGAAAGAATACACAGGTTTGGAAGTAAAAAATCAGTCATATTCCAAATATATGGTTTAAATATTTGAATTTTCCCCATTGACATTTTTTCAGTTTTTTGGTTTTATGTATGTCTTTTGATCACTATAATTTTTTTTAGAACTCAAAACTTGACTTATCCTGACTTTGACATATAAGAAAGTGTTTGTACCAGGAAAGGCTGGCTGTGAATTGTGTAAGCAATAGCTTCCTTTATGCTTCTGCCTAGGCTAGTTAGCTAGGCAGACAGTGCAGGAGTGCAGTTAAACTGCTGTGATTGTCCACAGCTCTTTCAAGCAGGTTCACAGAATCACAGAACCACAGAGATTGGAAGGGAGCTCTAGAGGTCATCAAGTCCAAACCCCTTACCAAGGCAGGATCACCTATGGTAGTTCACACAGGCAACTGTATGGTACTGATCTGTTCCAACTGCACTTCCTCAGAAAATTCCTGGTCATCATGGTTTAATGGTAGTCACTAAACAGGATTAACTGGCTACAGCAATTCTCTTTTAGAATGTAATTCAGCTGTATGCATGCAAAACATACCATAACACAATTTATTGTTTCTAATTCCCAAAGGCTTTGTTTCAACAGTCTAAAAAATTATCTTTGGCAATGATGAAAACACTTGGAGCTCTTTTCCAAGAACTTTCAGAAAATAATGGTAATATAAAATCAAAGCTTTTCCTACTATAGATGCTACATGGTGTGTATCACATCTCTATCATATATATATATATATATAAGTGTAACTCTGAGATAAAGGAATGGAAAATGTTTGTTGTTTTAACTGTCACCTACAGAATTGAAAGAATGGAATTTGAAAATCTATTTTGAACATCTTTCTTCTTCAACATATCCACCTGTAAATCTCTATGTGATGAGTGCTTACTGTGCTGCTTCTGTGTCAGGAAAAAAATCCCCATTTCTGTTTGACTAAGTACTCCCATCATGATGATTTGATCTATTTATCTCACATAAATGAGTTTTTTCCATTCACAAAAAGAAAATATTATTTATTATGGATGTGGTCAGTGACTGGACAGCATCTAGTTTGTGCTGATAGCCATACTCATCTTCTCACATTATAGTTAAAATACACTGGCTTCCTCTTTTCTTCCCAGTTCTTTCTTGCTTTCACCCTGATCTGACTGCAAAAATAAAGCTTAGGATGATGAATAGGTAAAATACCATAGTGTTTGTGCTTTCCCTCTTTCATCATGTCTTCCCTTCTCTGAAAATGTTTACAGAAGCTTGATTTGAAGAATATCTCAAGGCAGCAATTGACATGGAAATTGACTTGTGATGATGTGGGTGAAAATACAGAAGATGGTGTTTTTAAATGTAGTCAGCAGACTGGATTTCTTCATCCAGGAGAAAAAATCAGTATTGCTGTATTCTTCTGCCCTCGTAAGTAATTACCTAAATTCTTCTTCAGACAATTTGGTCAATATGCCATTTTCATAGATTTGTTTAAATGACTTTTTACAATGAGTCATAACTAGTACTTGGTTTTGATTAACTTGCACTTGATTTGATTAATGTGACTAAACAGTGAACTGAAGAGCCAAAAGAAAAGTTTGTCGTGCTTCTGAGAAAATAGGACAGCTGCAGGCCTAACACAAGGCACAGAGACACTTGATAGCATAATTTAAAAATCTGGTTTGCACATAAAAAGCATCAAGTTTTACACATACAAAGCATCAAAGGCTGGGATAGCTGAATAATTTTCAACATTGCTCTTTCATGTGCATTTAGGTTGACTGACATAGACAGCTTTCCAAGAGTACTTGGAATATGTGTGAACTTTTTTTCTACATAACCATAATTTAGATAAGAATGGAGATTTTCCTCCTCAGTGAGACATAAAATAGGATTTTCTGAATAGTCTGCCCAGGCAAACAGACCCTAAGTAAAAAATGTAAAATAGACTTCTAACAACACTTAGGAGCACACAGGAAGATATTTGTCAACCACATACACAAGAGGCAGAATGACAGAAAATTAATACTAGAATTCTATGTCTATTCTAGGTCTGCAGTCATGTGTTTAGTGTAGAAAGTGATGTGACACTGCATGTGAGTTGATAAAGCACACCAGCATATGCTGCTGAAGCCCACACAACTCAAGTATTTTGGATAGTTTTTAATGGCCCTCTTTTGGGGCCATATCATTGTCAACTGGAAGAGAAGTGTGGGGTTTTCAGTTGAATTTGACCATGAATCAGCAAGTGAGCATCCCTGTCATAAAGGTGTTACTGCTATTCTTTATGATAGGTTGGAAATCTGTACCTTCAGTTAAGCACTGGGTAGAAGTACTGTGTCCTGTTTGGGGCCCCTCAATTTGAGAAAGATGTTGAGGTGCTTGAATATGTCCAGAACAGGGCACGAAGGCTGATGAGTGGACTAGAGCACATCCCTATGAGGAGAGGCTGGGGATTGAGGTGAGGGATTGTTGATTCTGGAGAAAAGGAGGCTCAGGGGAGACCTTATTATTCAGGCTACAACTGCCTGAAAGGAGGTTGTAGCCACATAGGGGTTGGTCTCTTCTCCCAGGCAACCAGTGACAGAACAAGAGGACACAGTCTCAAGCTGGACCAGGGTAGGTTTACGCTGGAAGTTCTTCACAGACTTCTTCTGTGAAGAAGAAGTTCTTCACAGAAGTGTGANCACAGTCTCAAGCTGGACCAGGGTAGGTTTAGGCTGGAAGTTCTTCACAGACTTCTTCTGTTGGCGTTGGATGGGGCTGCCCAGGGAGGCAGTGGAATCACCATCCCTGAAGGCACTTAAAAAGAGACTGGATGTGGCACTTGGTGCCGTGGTTTAGTTAATTAGAGGGCATTAGGTGATAGGTTGGACTTGATGATCTCGGAGGTCTTTTCCAGTCTGGTTGATTCTGTGATCCTGTGAATTTAATGTAACTAAAAATACATAAATAAAAATAGGTATAAGAGTCTCACTGTGATGGTATATGATAAATTGAGAAGACTGCATTAAATGTTGCTTTGCAAATATGAATAACCAAGAGCAGTATTTAATTGCATGTGTTGCTTGGAGCTACTAACTGTACTTCAAAACATGTTTCTGTTATGTTTTATGTCTTGTTGGTAGCTTTTTTTTGTTTTGTTTTGAACTAATGGTTGAAGAAAACTCACACTGACTTGGAGGTTTTGCTTCATGAAGTGGAAAAGTAATTAATATGTAATTTCTACAGAGTTATTTAGAAGGCTGTTGGTTTTAAATTCTCTACAGTTTTGTTTTAAGTAGCAAATACTGGCCTTTCTGGAGCTGTCTTTCTTTGTACATGTGATACCTGCATGGTTTCTGATGTATTTGAATTACTTTGATAAATTATATATTATTACAAATTAAATTGGATGAGAAAAGTTAAATGGAAGGCTGAGCAAAAATATTTAGAGCATATTTCTGGCTATGATGCAACACTTCATGTCCTTTGTCCTTAACGCTCCTCCAAAGTAAATTGCAAAATCCCTGTTTATGAAACAAACATAAAAATGTTTAATGCAATAAAGATTTGGGGTTTTTGAACTTCATGTAATCCTTGGTTGTGGAACTACATGATGTAATCTCATCTTCGTCTCATCTATGCAGTTCTTGGGTCAGGTTTTAGGGAAAACCTTACATTAGGTTATCAAAACAAAATAAATAGATTTTGTTTTGTTTTAAGAACCTGTTTTTGGACCTATATGAAGTAAAATATATCCCAGGCAAGTAGGTAAATTGAAAGCAGTCTGTGAGAATTTACAGTCCCAGGCTGTGAGAATGTACTAGAGTATAAAAATCAGAAGAGGTTAAAAAATGGAAGCATCATGACAAGGAGATTGAATAAAACATGGGTTGATATTATAGGACAAAAATATGGAAACTTTCTGTTTTCAGATACTCAGTTTTAGAAATAGGGAGTTGGAATCTCACATATGAAGGATGTGGGGATCTGCTCCAAGCACATCTGTAAAGCATGTCTAGGCAGGAGAAAGGACAAGACCTTGTAAATGGGGAGGGACTATTTACAAGATCTTGCAATGACAGGACAAGGGGCAATGGGTTTAAACTGACAGAGGGGAGATTTAGACTGGATGTTAGGAGGAAGTTCTTTCCAGTGAGGGTGGTGAGACACTGGAACAGATTGCCCTGGGAGGTTGTGGATGCTCCCTCCCTGGAGGTGTTCAAGGCCAGATTGGATGAGGCCTTGGGTATCCTGTTCTAGTGGGAGGTGTCCCTGCCTATGGCAGGGGGTTGGAACTAGGTGATCCTTGAGGTCCCTTCCAACCTTACCATTCTATGATTCTATGATTCTGTGATTCTCAGAGGAAAAATAGATTAAAGAAATCAAGGAACAGAAACATGACACCATATCTTTGGAGTAAGAATGTAGCAAAATGAGGAATGGAAATATGGAAGGTTGGAAAGTCTTAAAATGAACAGGAATAACCATCTGATATTCCTTGATGTGCAACTCAAGAATACACAGGTAGTTTACTGTACCTCTCTATTTATTTTAATTTTTTTCAGTCTGCTTTTGTAGATTTATACTTTGCTTTCAATAGAGTATAATAATGTGGTTTCTTCTGCAGTATTTCAGATAATAAAGCCTACAAAATAGGTGCTGTAACTTTGAGAAGTCATTTTAATGTGATATTTTTGCAGAGTGTGCCTATGGTTAGAATAATTGTGGGTGGCATTAAAATAATCACTTGTGAGGAACACATATAAACATTTTTGTCTACATTTGAATGTGAGAAACATTCTTCTAATAGCAGATATAATAGGTGCATTTTGCATTCATTAAGTTAATGTATATAGCTTGGAAAATAAAATTGCTCAGGGCAAAATTAGACTTGGTAGATAAAAATAATAAATCTGTATTTCCAGATAACTTGTGATTTTAGGGCTCAGTTGAGCACAGTGTCTCATGTTCTCCTCCTTCTAAGTACCTCTCTGGTGTTTAAAACAGAGGAAATAAAAAAATAAATGCTAATACTCTTTTGTGCAGCAGCTTGAGAGGGATCATGCAATAATGAGTAAATAAAATGATACCCAAATGATGGCTGTTCTGTTTAGATCTTTGTCACAAGAATTGCTTCCACATTGAAAAGACTGTGAGGCAGGGAACAGCACACAAATAAAAGTCATTATTTTGAATTACTGAATAAATTACTGAAAGCAACCCTGTGGAGAAGGAACTGGGAGTCTTGGCGGACAAGAAGCTTATCTATGGGATAGCAATGTGCCCTTGTGGCCAAAAAGGCCAATGGAATTCTGGGGTGCATTAAGAGGAGTGTGGCCAGCAGATTGAGGGAAGTTCTCCTCCTCCTCTGCTCTGCCCTGGTGAGACCTCACCTGGAATACTGCATTTGGTTTGGGCTCCCCAGTTCAAGAGGGATCTACTTGAAAGATGGAGAGCTATGAAGATCATTAAGGGTCTGGAGCACTGCCCGGTGAGGAGAGGCTGAGGGACTTGGGGTTTTTTGGTCAGGTGAAGAGAAGACTTAGAGGGGATCTAATCAATATTTATAAATATCTGAGGGCTGGGGGTCAAGAAGGTGGGGACAAACTCTTCTCGGTTGTGCTCTGCGACAGGACAAAAGGCAATGGGTACAAACTACAGCTCAGGAAGTTCCACCTCAATATGATGAAGAACTTCTTTACTGTAAGGGTCTCAGTGCACTGGAACAGGCTCCCCAGAGAGGTTGTGGAGTCTCTTTCTCTGGAGACTTTCAAGACCTTTATGGATGTATTCCTGTGTGATCTGCACTTGATTTTGGTCCTGCTTTACAGGGGGGTTGGACTCGATGATCTCTTTGGGTCCCTTCCAACCCCTGACATCCTGTGATCTTGTGAAATTGTATGTGTAAATGTACACATGTTTATCAATATTTGTCACTTCAAGTTGTTTGTATTTTTGCTGTGTTCCAATATCTTTTATTTACAGAAAATCATAAATAACTGTAAAAATCAATTGCCTTTTATTCCATCTTCTAAGTATTTTCCCATGATTTATAGCCTTCTTGTGCTCTGCCTTCACTGAATGTAATTATTCTTTCTTGTAAAGGAACATTAGATACACGAAAACCCACACAGGAGACTTAGTTAATGAATTGGTGTGCTAATTGCTTTCATAGTTTTGTACTTTAAAGTACAATGTGGGAGAGAACAAGCCTTAAAATGAACCATGAGTATGCATTAATTTGTTTAAACACACCACAATATTTATAATAATGAGAGTGCAAGATGCTATATTAAGCCAGTGTTACATTAAATGCAAGAGTTTATTTAATTCATAGTAATATGATGCTCTCTGTTAAAAAAATCACAGAGATTCTCAAGAACTGAAAGTATGACTATATGATTCTCCTCTCTACTATACTATAATGCCTTAACAGGGGATGAAAAAGCTCACTATATCTTATTGTGATATGGGAAAACTTATCTGCAGTACTAAAAGCTACAACAAATCTGTGCTCTGGCACCGTGCGTGATAAACACAGAACTGCAGAATGGTAGGGGTTGGAATGGGCCTCCGGGAACATCTGGTCCTACCCTTTGCTACAGTAGCCTCACCTAGATCAGATTGCATGGGCATGCACCTAGGCAGATTTTGAAGGTCTCCATGGAAGGAGACTCCACAGCCTCTTTAGCCACACCATTCCAGTGCTTTGTCACCCTCTGCTTTGTCACCTTCACAAATGCACACTTGAGTTGCCATGAGATCAGTGCCCCCTGGAGAACATGATGATCATGTCATGGACACTAATTACCATCAAGACCCCTCCCATCTTCTAACATTATTTTCCTGCAACAGTGTTAAATAGCTATGACCTTTAACAGTTTATGTGGATAAATTTAATTTAAAAGGCTTATCTGGTCTCTTCCACAGGTAATTAGCATAAGAGGGAAAGGCCTCAAGGTGCAACTGATTAGGTTTGGACTGGACATTGGAAAAAACTTTTCCCAGCAAGAATGGTCAGGCATTGGAATGGGCTGCCCAGGGAGGTGGTTGAGTCACCAACACTTGATGTGTTTAAAAGTTTTTTGGATGTGGTGGTTTGGGTTTAGGGTGAACCTTGTAGAGTAGGGATATTGGTTGGACTTGTTGATCCTGGTGGTGTTTTCCAACCTGAATGTTTCTGTGATTCTTTAACTACCTGTGACTTTTCTACTATGAAGTTTGTATGTAGGTTTCACTGGCAGGCATTGCTGAAGGGGTACATGTGTGTATGTATATATGTATGTATAAACATATATATGTATATATGTGCAATATGGAATGACATTTCAGAAAGCCCAAGGCAACTAACATAAAAATGCTTATTTGGGACACAAGTGTAGGAACTTAATAATAAGCTAATACAAACTCTAAAGGGTGAGAAAAGCAGATGGTGATTTAACTTTCTTTACACACACTCTCCGAAGATCAAACGCCATGTTGTTAAACAGTTAAGATTTCTGGGGGGAGGGGACACAATAACAGACACCCCCCCCCACAACCCCCTATATCCAATAAACAAAGGCCAGTCAAAAATTAGATCTGTACTGCCAGAGAGGAGCAAGGAATATGGACATCCTTAAAGAGGTGGCTGTTTGAACCAGCTTTTAGTGCAAGTTTAAATTGCAGCTGAAACATAGAGTGGAAGGGAGGGAACTTGAAATAGTTCTCCACAAGTGTCAGAGCAGTATTGGAGAACTTGCATAAGTGTATAACTGACTTTCAGAAGAAATAGAATCTGTTTACAGAATCATAGAATCATAGAATAGTACGGTTGGAAGGGACCTCAAGGATCATCTAGGTCCAACCTCCTGCCATAGGCAGGGACACCTCCCACTAGTACAGGTTACTCAAGGCCTTGTCCAGCCTGGCCTTGAACACCTCCAGGGAGGGAGCAGCCACAACCTCCCTGGGCAATCTGTTCCAGTGCCTCACCACCCTCACTGTAAAGAACTTCCTCCTAACATCTAGTCTAAATCTCCCCTCTGCCA
>VWZE01020944.1:27280-44524 GCA_013396675.1 Eubucco bourcierii | reverse complement strand
CTTGAAGTTCATATTGTAACATGGGAGAGGCTTCCTGTTCTGGTTGCTGCTTCAGGGTTCCAGGCTTCTGGGTGTTGGCTCTTGCTGAAAAAGCAGCAAGACAGGGATGGACGAGGCAGCAGTTTTCTGGCTTGGGCTTTTAGCTCACTTGCTTCTGCCTGCTGCTTGCTGTTTCCTGCTGTGCTTTTTCTGCAAAAAGGCTCAGGTCATTTTGTATTTGTTTTATGTTTATCTGAGTTGCTCAGTAAACTCTATTCTTACCTCATACAACTTCATATTTTGTCTCTTTCCTTCTTAAATATTAGGTAAGGATGTTTTCATACTTACTAATTTGATGATAGAGGTAAATCAAAAGGAAAGACGTTATTCTTGAAAATGAAAAGATTAAACTTATGGGGTTGTGCAACACATTATGCAGCTTTTATCTCTAATTACAAGAGGTGTTGGTTATTTCGTCTCTAAATACAAGAGATTTGAGGCTAATTGGAATATTTTAATGAGAGAATTAGATCGTTGGTTGTAAAAAGAAAATAATGCTGAAGTTTGTATCATTCATTGGTTTGGTGAGAGGGAAAAAAAGCCAAAATGTCAACAATTTGTTCCACTCTGGTCCTTGATGCTGTTCTGTTTCACTTCTCCTTCAATCCACTCTAATATCTCTCCACTAATCTCCGCTAACACATAGCAACATAACTTTGCTGGTTGTTTTGTTTGTCTGTCTGGGAAAGCAGAGGGAGAAAGACAGGGTAACTTTAAACCCTTCTGGACAGTTTCTGTGTTAGGAGGGAGTTTGGATTTCTGTATTATTTCTAATTTGTCTATAATTTTAAATACTTGTGAATATATTGTGTGTATGCTTGTAAATTTTGCTTTGCTGTAAATATAGCTTCACCTTATTTCCAAGCCATCTGAGCTAGTCTGGTAAATTTCAGTAGTGGAGGGGGGGAAAGCTCCTAACCCACCACAAGTATTCATTAGTTGGATCTCAAAATTTTTTCTTTTCCTAGCTCTTCAGCAGGTGGAAATGACTGAAAAGTTGCTAAATGGCTCTGCATGGTTTGGAATACCATTTGGGTAGTTCATTGGTTCTGGAAGGAAGAATATTGCTCCCTGTATCAATGAAAGAAAATGTGCTTTTCCATCCTGGAGAAAACTGCCTTGCAAGATGACATGAACACAATAAAATAGGATATGCTGTCAGTGGAGGACAGAACCTCTCCTTCTGGCCTGTGAGAGGCTGACATGGCAGAGTATAGGTTTCAGAGCAGCCTGCCAAAACATAGGAGTTGCCATTGTAGAAGACACCGGCTTGTTCTTATCTTGGCAGTCAGGTGCTTCTGATATTGATTCCTTTATAAAATCTTCAGTTTTCTATGTTAGTGTAATTTTATAACATGACTGCAATTCTTAAAACTCTGAGAAGTATTAAATTAATGTTATACATAAAGGAAAAAAAATTAAGAACTCAGTTGTTAAAAGTTTTCTGACAAATTAAAAAAAAAAAAAAAGAAAAGAAAAGATAAAGGATTTTTCATTTGCTACCAGTAAGTGTTCTAAAGTTTCCTAATAGTCACAGAATCACTGAATGCCAGGGGCTGGAAGGGACCTCAGAAGATCATCCAGTCCAACCTCCCTGCCAGAGCAGGACCTATACCAGATCACACAGGAACGTGTCCAGGAGGGTTTTGAATACCTCCAGAGAGGGAGACTCCACAGCCATTCTGATAAAGCGTTTATTGCATGTTAAGCTATATTTTGAGTAAGACATTAACACCAATGTCTTTTCTTTAAAAAAAAAACCAAACCAACAAACCCAAATCCAAAACCATGACACAAAAGCAACACAACAAACTGAAAAGTTTTTTTTTTTTTTTTTTTTTTTTTTTAAACAGCTGGTCCTGGGACATATAGATCTGAAATATCACTGTGTCTAAAGGATAATCCACCACATTACAAAATAAGATTGTCTGGCACTGTGAAGTCACCAAAAATAAATTTTGATCCCCCGTTTGTAATGCTGATGCCAGTTCCTCTGGATGTGAAAACTGAAACAGCCATCAGTATCATCCCACAAGATTATTTAAGGTAAAATTCTCAAAATAGGTTTGTTTTTTTTTTTACAGAAATCTTGAACAATTCTTAATTTTTTTCTTTTCCTAAAAAAGTTAATTGCCCTTTTAGTTTTGAAGGTTAGTATTAATTTTATACTTACCAGAGGAAAAAAAAAATCTATGTATGTGTTATGGATTAGAGTAGATCCTACCCCTGATAACTTATTGTAAATCTGCTCCAGAGAAAGAAAAAATCACAACTCAGGATTCAGAAAGTTGGAAAAATGAATTGTTGGTTTTCTTTTTTAATTCTTAATGTATTAAACAATCCATATATTTTTAATCTTTTTATGGATTTCCCACTTTATCATGGTATTTGAACTTAAAAGAGAGCTTTTTCTAATCTTCATGTTATATAGAATGGTAGTGGTTGGAAGTGACCTCTGGAGATCATTAGCATAGCTCAGTTTAACACCACACCTGTTCCAATTGTATAGACATCTGAATATTTTGATATTTCTAATCACTCTTGTGTACCTGTGTGTCCAAATATACTTTTTTTCCCCTCCTGGTCTCTAAGACACAATTGTTCTGTATGTAATTAGTGAAGTGCAGTAATTAGTTTGTTATGCTTCTGTAGGTGTCATTTCAATACCAGAACTGCTGCAAAAGTTGTCATAAATTGATGAAATTAAATTTACTTTCAAATTATTGTCTTATCTCATTTGAGTTGTAGTTATCATGGGATCTGTCAGTAACTCAGCGGTTAGAACTGAAAGGATTCCATATGGGCCTGCACTGCCTGCTATTCTTGTTTCAGAACTGGAACCTGAAATTGCATAACTGGGGAAAACATCCTAAGTAGCTTAATGATTTCCCCCCTAATATTTCCACTTTTAAACTTCCTATAACCTGTTTTGCAATAGCTCAGTTCAATCACTATTAATGAAAGCTTTAAGTTTAGGTAACCTAAAGTGTGAAAGTAATATTTATGGCTTTTGTAGCACAATTAGTAAAAATTACACTTCACTTGGATGCTGCATTACTGTGGATCAGTAGAAACATTCAGGTACACGTGTAGAAAACAAACAAGCATCTAAATACTGAAGGAATTTTAATTCTTTAGTTAGTTTCACTGGATTTTTACTTCAAAATGGAAGTTATTCCTCTGTGTTTAACTGGGAAAAGCAGTTTTATAAATGTATGAATCTGGGAATCAACTTTTTTTCTGTTGTCCTGTGAGCACAAACACCTTTGCTGTTTATTTGTAACACAGGCAATCACGACTTCAGGTTATACTTCCAGAGCTTGAATTTGAAGATGGTGAGAGGATTTGTCCTTTAACTGTACAGTTCACAGGAGGGCAAGATATTGTTCTTTCATCAGATGGCACAAATAAGGAACTGATTTGTCACATCAGCTTCAGATCATCTAGGCCATTGTCATTTTTAAGGAATGTATTCTTCATTGATGAAGAACAAAACAGGTAATATGTGCCGCTCAAATTCATTTGGGGGCAGAGTGCAAACCAAGAAAGTTGGCTATAAGATGTAGATCTTGGTAAAGGAAAACAAGAATCTTTCTGAAAAAATGTATTTAATTTTTGAAACTGAACAACACCTCAAAAGCACAGTGTTACTTTAGTCACTAAGGTAGCATTTATGGAAGTGGCTATCTTCAGGTCCTCTGTCTCATTCTTATCTACTTGTACATCACTGTTTGTTTTGGAGAGATTTGGTCTTCATTCAGCAAATCCCAGTGTTTTCTATTACAAAGTGTTTTGCTTTTTTAAAAATAACATATGAAAGTTTTACAGGCCTTTTCATGCTGTAATTAAAAGTGGCCTGTTTTGGGGTTGAGCCACACTGTGACATTTTATTCTGTTGCTTTACATTTAGTTTCTTTTTTAACACTATAGTATGTTTTCTGACTGGTTTAAACTCTTTTTTCTGGCCCCTGGAAGTACTGGTGGTTCTTATCACCTATTTGCAAATCTTCACAAAGTTGCAGCGGAGTGATCTTGAAAATGATTACTCATTTCAGGTGTTCCTCTGGTACTCAAGAATTCCAGAATCATGGAACAGTTTCAGTTGGAAGAGACCCTAGAGATCGTCTAGTTCCAACCCCACTGACATGACCAGGGACCTTCCACTAGATCAGGCTGCTAAAGGCCCAATCTGGTCTGGTGCTGAACACTTCCAGGGAGGAGCCATCCACAACCTACTTGGGCATCCCGTTTCAGTGTCTCACCACCCTCACTGAAAAGAATTGCTTCCTAATTGCCAATCTAAATCTTTCCTCTTCCAGTTTCAATCCATGCCTCTCTTGTTCTATTACTACAAGCCCTTGTAGAAAGTCTCTCCTCAGCTGTCTTTCAAGTACCCTTTCAAGGACCAGAAGGCTGCTGTAAGATCTTCCCAGAGCCTTCTCCTTTAAGGGATACCTGTTCTAAGTAAGAGATTGTGATTATTTTATTACAATGTGGAACTATGCAAGAGTTCTTGAATTTTCTTTGTGGTTTATTTTTTTTTTTTAATCATTAATTTTTATGTTATAGAGTATTTATGATTTATTTATGTGATTTATTATTTATCCATTTGGTTTATTCACTCCTTGAGCCTCTGAGCTTCAGAGTACAAGTAGGGAGACTTCTCAAAGTGGAGTTACACTGCAATTCAGAATTTAATTTTGCTAAGAGCCAGCAAAAAACAAGGTCAAGTCTTATTTTAAAGGGCTATCTCTCCCTTCTTCTCTGTGTGCTGTTCTTCAGTCTTTTGCTCTCCATGTTTGTCTTTTCCCCTCTACACTCTACAAATTTTTCTCCTGTTGAGTGCCCCTCCCCTTCCTTTAGTGTCTTTAGTTGAGTGGTAGTAAAAAAAAAAAAAAATCCTTCAATGTTACCTTAATTCTTAATTTTTCCTCCCAGTTTTATATTCTCTGTTTTTAAGCCTTTTAGCACATGACAGTCTATTAAGAATTTGCATCATTTGAGCTGAGGCGTTTCCTGATCTCTAGCTCTTTCTGCAGTATCTGTAGTATTGTTACTTACCTTAGGAATCTGTTCATAGCAAATATTATCATGGATAATCTTTTTTGTGTTTTTGTTTTGGTTTGGTTTTTTTGGGCTACTGAGAAGGAAAGCTGCATATGTGTATTCTAAGATGTGATGGGCTAGGAACTTTCCCCACCACCACTACTGAAATTTACCAGACCAGCTCAGATGGCTTGGAAGTAAGATGAAACTCTGTTTACAGCAAAGCAAAATTTACAAGCATAGATACACAATATATTTACAAGTAGTTGCAAATACATACAAATTTGAAATAGTGCAGGCACCCAAATTCCCTCCTGGACAAAGGGAACTGGCCAGAAGAGCTCAAAGCTACCCTGTCTTTCTTCCTCTACTTTCCTGGTCTGATAAACAAAACAACCAGCAGAGCTTATGTTGTTAGGTGTTAGCCAAGATTAATAGAGAGATTAGAGTGGAGTGAAGAGGAAATGAATGGATCCAGTGTCACAGACCAGAGTGGGACAAATTGTTGACATTTTGGCTTTTTACCCCTCTCAGCAAGCCAATGACTGATACAGACTTCAGCATTATTTTCTTTTCACAACCAACGATCTAATTTCTCTCATTAAAATATTCCAATTTGCCTCAAACCAGCACATAAGGACTGTGATCTACTGATTAGCATATTAATGCTTCTGTCTTATTTATTTGTTTACTAGGGGCAGAGTAGTGTCCTTGAGCAAATCTGTAGGGGAACATTTGGTTCATGAAGAAAAAGGAAGCTGATTCCTGGTCTCAGTGAAGGCATTCTTTGGGTCATAAGTTAAAAAGGAGTAATTTTAACAGCTGGGTGACACAAGACTCTGTGGATGAATGTTACTCATCTTTTCTCACAGGTAGTTGGAGACAGAACAAGGGGGTATGACCTCAAGTGAGACTGAGTAAGTTTAGATTGGATGTTAGGAAAAAGTTTTTCAGAGAGTGGTCAGACAGTGGAATGTGCTGCCCAGGGAGGTGGTTGAGTCACCAGCCCTAGATGTGTTTAAGGGTTATTTGGACGTGGTGCCCAGGGATATATCTTGTAGAGTAGGGTTATAGGTTGGACTTGGTGATCCTGAGGGTCTTTTCCAACCTTCATGTGTCTGTGATTCTGTGATGTCAGTGCAATTTATTGTCTACCATACATGAATACACACATATAGGTGTCATCATGGATGTTTTTTTTTTCCTATGTGAGATGCTAGGAATTAATAAATGTGTTATGGATATGCTCCAGCATCAGACCATACTTCCTGGAGAGGCTGAGGGAGTTGCGATTGTTTAGCCTGGAAAACAGGAGGCTCAGGGGTGACCTCATTGCTGCCTACAACTACCTGAAAGGATGTTGTAGCCAGGTGGGGTTGGTCTCTTCTCCCAGGGGACACAGTCTTAAGTTGTGCCAGGGGAGGTATATGCTGGATGTTAGGAGGAAGTTCTTCACAGAGAGAGTGATTGGTATTGGAATGGGCTGCTCCGGGAGGTGGTGGAGTCGCTGTCTCTGGAGGTGTTCAAGAAAAGCCTGGATGAGGCACTTAGTGCCATGGTCTAGTTGNTATATATATCTCACATGTATTTGTGTCTCTCATAATGTATGAGACACAGAAATGGATAGCAAAGTATGGAAAACTCTTGGTGTCTTGTTGCTCCCTCTGTGATGGGTTGTTTTCTGCACTGCCTCAATGAGACTTCCTGGATCAACAAAAGCAGGCACTGGCAGAGAGAAGAGATCAGGGCCAGATGTGCTTTACATTGTTATTTATTTAGTTATGTATTTAATCAAGTGAGATCCTGTGCACTATGTCAGAAAGCATTTGGAGTTACTAGAAGTATTGAAATTATTTGAGAATATAAGCATCTGAAAAAATAATTAGGCATTTATGTGGTCAAATTCCTGTTAGACTGAAATTCCTTTAGGACAGAACACTTAAAATTTTTCAGTAATTTATAAACAGTGTTCATATCAATCTCTTTAAAACACTGTTTAGTAATAAAGACATAAACATTCACACATTTTGTTTTGATTTTAAAGTTCTTTTAACTTTAATGGTGAAAAGCAGTGCAGAAGGTTTCCCCTGCCCCTAGTAAAATGAGATCAAATCTGTTATTAAATGTTCTGTGAGAAGTTAAATGTTTCTGCACTTGTCTCTTCTGTTCATATCTCTCCTTGGTAAGAGGGATGGGTGTATGCATGAGGAGCAAAGTCAGATATATCTGTGATTAAAATTCATTCCTGCAGTTACTATTTTCAGTAAAGCAAATATTTTGAGGATTAAATATCTCTGCCTTACAGCTTAGACTGTTATTTTTTTTTCTTAAGCATAAAACTAAATTTAATATTATTTTGATGCAAGGATTATGGACCTTACAATTATTGCTGCTCTTGTTGAATTAGTATTTTATATTTTTCTGTCAGATTGTCAGCCAGGAGTCTACTTCTTATTCATTCAATTTAATTCTAGGAGTTAATAATTGTGTGGGATGTGATTCATAAATGTGTGCTAACGCTTGAAGTAATTGTGAGGGAAGTGTAATTTAAGCTTATGATGAGATCTGAAATATAGCTGCTGAGCAGGCACAATATTGAGTTTTAATAACCGTTTTTATATGGTACACTAACAACTTCTCAAACCTTATTACAGAGAAATAATCCCTTCTGCTGGGGTGTTTAACTTTTTTTTCTGTATTGCTCTACTCTTGTGAGACCCCACCTAAAATACTGTGTACAGTTCTGGAGCCTCCAACACAAGAAGGACGTGGAACTGTTGGAGAGAGTCCAGAGGAGGGCCACAAAGATGCTCAGAGTGCTGGAGCAGCTCTCCTATGAGGACAGGCTGTGAGAATTGGGGCTCTTCAGCCTGGAGAAGGCTTTGAGGAGACCTTATAGTAGCCTTCCAGTATCTGAAGGGGGCCTACAGGAAGGCTGGGGAGGGACTATTTACAAGGTCTTGTAATGACAGGATGAGGAGTAATGGGTTTAAACTGGCAGAGGGGAGATTTAGACTGAACGCTAGGAAGAAGTTGTTTCCAGTGAGAGTGGTGAAACACTGGAACAAGTCGCCCAGGGAGGTTGTGGCTGCTCCCTCCCCGGAGGTGTTCAAGGCCAGGCTGGATGAGGCCTGTACTAGTGGGAGGTGTCCCTGCCTATGGCAGGGGATTGGAACTGGATGATTTTTGAGGTCTCTTCCAACCTGAACCATTCTATGATTCTATGATTTGCCATTAAAAATTAAATAAGGGATACTGTCATCAATTTAAAGACAAACTTGATGGGTTTTTTTTTGAAAAACAAAACCAAATCAAAACAAAATTAATCAAAATAACCTCAAATGTATCCCTACTCATGAAAGTGAAATAATTCATCCTCAGAAATGTCAAATATTCTTAAAATTGATTCTTTGTTTTAAGACATAGTCGATAGCTCTGTCCTTTAACAAATACCTAATAACATTGTTTTCACAGAATCACAGAATGTCAGGGGTTGGAAGGGACCTGTAGAGATCATTGAGTGCAACCCCTCTGCCAGAGCAGGATCACCTAGGGCAGGCTGCACAGGAATGCATCCAGGCAGATTTTGAAAGTCTCTAGAGAAGGAGACTCCACAACCTCTCTGGACAGCCTGTGCCAGTGCTCCAGCACTCTCACAATGAAAAAGTTTTTCCTTATGGTTAGGCAGAACCTCCTGTGCTCCAGCTTGCCACTGTTGTGTCTTGTCCTATCACTGGACATCACTGAGATAGTGATTGAACATCACAATCATCTTTCTGCATAGGAAAGATATTAAAGTCCCACAGTCATTCTCGTAGGTCTCTGTTGTACCCTATCCAGAAGATTCCTGTTTCTCTTGAATTGGGAAACCCCAAACTGGACACAGTATTCAAGGTGTGATCTCACCAGGGCAGAGTAAAAGGGGAGGAGAACCTCCCTAGAACTGCTCGATGCAGAGTCAGGCATTTGCATGAGTGCATGGGCTGTAGCAGGTGATATAAAACCTGAACATAGCTGGATTCAGTAGTACCTATCCAAAATGAAGGGACTCTGTGTGCTATTAGTCAGTACAGTAATATTGTTCACGTTGGTTTTTGGAAGAAACTATGTTTATCATAAACAGAAGTGTTTATTTCCTTCGATTTGCCTGAGTCTCTAATCCTGAACATATTATTGTTAGTGTAATGAAGTCTATGATAGTTTGTTCCGACTGAGGTTTTGTTACTACTGTTAATATTGCTATGTGCTTTGATATTCCACTCTGTAGCAATCTGTAGCTGCAATTTCTTGATCTCTGCATATCTGCCCTTATTTCCTGCCTCTCTCTCAGCCCTCTCATCATCATCAGATCTATGGAATGCTTTTGAACTTCAAGCCTGGTCCAATGGGTTATCTAAGCACTTGAGCAATTTGTCTCAGAATGTGTAACTAATGAAATTAAACTGCTTTGTTAATTTGAGTCTTTTAGAAAGAGAAGATTTGAGGCCATCTAGATCTTAAAACCAATGAAATCTATAAC
The DNA here is from genome assembly GCA_013396675.1 of Eubucco bourcierii. Classification (NCBI taxonomy): domain Eukaryota; kingdom Metazoa; phylum Chordata; class Aves; order Piciformes; family Ramphastidae; genus Eubucco; species Eubucco bourcierii. The sequence goes on along the minus strand of VWZE01020944.1, from coordinate 34,920 downwards.
CTTTTATAAGACCTATAAAAGCTAACTGGTCTTGAATAGGTTCTTGATTTGTTTAATAGGCTGTGAAATCTCACAGTACCAGTTGCTGGAGATGTGTTAATTTGTCACGTATTGTCTCTCTTTATTTCCATTTTCAAAGTAATAATGTCCATTTTTAAATTGTTTGAACTGAATTTTGAACTTTGACTTGGATTCTGTGTTCTGGGATGGAGAATCTTGTATTTTAACTGCTTAGAAGAGAAGCCTTTGAAGCAAAACTAATTACAGGTATATCTCAAAGCCTGCATTTTGAAATTTTGACTCTGGGTTTTTTTTTTTTTTTCTGTTTGTTTGTTTGTTTGACTTAGGTTTTACATTGTCTTGCTTTCCTAAATTCTCTTCTAAAATTTCAGTAGAATTGGTTTGCATTGCCCATATTAAGTCCATCTAGATAATATATTAAAACAAAACAAAACAAGCAAAAAAACAGGAAGAAAACACAGCAAACATTTGAAAGACAATAGGCAACCATGCTTTTTAACAAACCCATGTCATGTAGCTGTAAAAGAAACTGAAGAGATGTGTGGTTGACATTTATGCAAGGAATTGGCTGCCTGCACAGATCCCATTAAATGGATCATAAGAAAGTGCATTAATATTTATTTAATGACTGCCTTAAATGAGGATTTGCAGTTAATTTCTAATGTTATTTTTAATCTCTGTTCTTCGTTTTTTGCTCCTTTGACTCCAAAGCAGAATAAATGAAACTTCCCTGCATAGGGCTGATAGGAATATAGAATTAAAAGATAATGTAAAATCCAACAATGTCTTGAGTGAGTATTTGATAAATGGGAAGAGATATTTAGGTCTGACATTTATTTTCTTCGGTTTGAAAAGCTAAACTAAAAAAAGCCTCTGTGAACATGGCATGCTTATATATTCTCTAATTATTATTATATCTTTTAATTTACTGATTAGAGAAATAATTTAGCAGGAAATAAAGTTTTCTACCATCTTGATTGAAATGACATTTAGCTTATTCTTTCTAAAGAAATGAGTAGCAAACAACAGGTACACATCACACAATCAAAGGAAATGGTGCTCTGGGCAGCAAAATAGCCCAAACCCCCAACATATGGTGGGTAGATAAATTGCTGTTACCAGTGATGACACAAATGTGCACAGGTTCTTGCCTTTTACATCCTACAGTTCTTCAACTTCTTTCCTTCTCCCACTAGGAAGCTGAGGAAACTTACTCTATTTCTGATGTTATTCACATTGTTTATGGCTGAAACTTCAGGAAGAAAGGGTATTTGGGATCTTAGCCTCTAACTATAACATGGTGCAACTGAGACATCAGCACTAAAAGTTGCCTAGTTACAAGTCAGTTCCAGTTATTTTGGTAGTCCATGAGATCTCAGTGTCTCATGGAAGGAAATAGTATATTCCCTTTTGCTGTTGAGAAATTTACCTAACCCATGCAGCTCCTTAATAGGCACTGCTGGTAAATGTTAAATGCATATATTCTACTAGCTTGCCTTAGAGAATAGAGATGTAAATTTATTTGATTGTAATCTAAATTTGGAGAGCAGGGAGCTAGAAAGCACTGCAGTTCCTGATATTTGCATGCTTCTTTACTTCATTCATCTGATGTAATAATGTATTGGCATTTTACTTCAGAAAGTTGGGAGTGCTTTTGAAAGCCAGGATGGGCTAAGTCCATTAATCTCTTCCGTGCTTGTGACTTTCTGCATTTTGATTGTTCCTGCCAGCTGAAGTGTCTGTTATTAAGGAATTAAGAACTGACATTGCTGCTGCTACTAAAAATGTGGTGCTTTGCCATCTCTAAGTCTGACATAGTGTGTGAAATCATGTGTGTGTGGCTGTTCATTGTTGCATTACTGTAATTGCTGAAGAAGCTCGAGCTCCTGATGCAAGGGATAGGGGCTCCTGAGCATTGAGGAACTGCCCATTTGTAGATAGAAATGGCAGAGCTTGCATGGATCATCTTTTCTGCTCCCTTCAGTTCTGTCATCTCTGGATCTGTCAAGGATTTTTTTTTGGGGAGAGGGAGGAGGGTAGTTCTATATTTTTAGACTGCAACTTCTTGTTCCCTACATGTAGGTTATTCCTCCTTCTGAAAGATCTGTAAAATGCCTCACTTATTGTCAAGTTTCCTTTTGGCATTAATACGTTCTGCAAGCAGTTTGTTTTGCTTCTGCAACTGTCAGTGTGAGCTTCCCTTAATTTTTCTTTTTAATTTACTCAAGAAATATTGATACAGAAATTTGTCAGTTAGATCCTAACAGCTTTGGATTCTCTCTCTTTAGAAATTGTTAGTGATACTCTGCATCTGTTAATGAGCACTGTTGAAGAAGGGTTATTTAACTGTGCCTGTTTTTCTAAAGCATTTAGGATACGCTGATAGAAAACAAATTAGTTGTTTCTGCTTAGAAAACGTCTGAAACGCTATAGAGCAAATTAAAAAGGACAAATATGTTTTGATTCAGGTTCTTTGGTCTTTCCACAAGCATTACAAGAAGCAAACAAATCAGGGTTAATTTAAGAGATGTGAGCAAACTGCTTTTATGTAGGGTTGGATGGTATTTTTTCATCAACACAGTTGGAGCTTTAGTTATTGGTGATCAGCAGGTTTCAAATGTTGGCAAACACAATATATTTAATGGCCGTTCTCCTGTTGTGTTCCATGGAGATACGCATTAGCAGTGGCAATGATGGTTCATGTAGCTAACAATTTTTTGGCTTGCTTTATTAAGCATTAAAAAACTCAATACATTGAATAATTTAATACATTTAGTAACTCCACATTTGCTAGCAGTACAGATCTCTTTCAGGTTAATATAATAAGGCAGAATTTTATGTAATGTAGTTCAGCTCTACTGCAAAGACTCTGCACAAGACTTCTGGCCTTGCAGTGTCACTTTATGAATGGTCTTATAAATAAAGTGGTACAAGGTAATTTTAAGCACATGCACAACGTACAGGTCTTTGTAATCTATTTGCCATAATTGTATGGAAGTATACCTGCTTCTCACTCTGGTGCCCTATATTTCAGTGCCCGAAATGTGTACGATAAAGCTGTAGAATTTCTTGTTGACTATGACTTGCAGGAATCATTCACTCATCTTCAAGCTCTTTTCTTTCACCAGTGTGATTGAAGAGAAAACCATCTGTGCCCTGTTTCCTTCGTCATTGTCCCCAGAGCCATGTAATCATGCCTGATAACTTCCATGTCTCTCCGTCAACTTCACCAGTGCTCATGTGGAGCAGTAGCAGGGCCAAGGATCAAATAAGCTGCATCTATCTCTCAGCAGCAAACCTCCCTAGATGAAGAGTTCAGGCTGGCAAATGAGGTTCTCTGTTCCCTGTAATAAGGATTTACCCATCGCTGTCATTTGCAGTTTCCTGGGGTGAAACTGATGCTCAGCCCACGTAGGTGCTTCACTGTCCAATCTTTTTTTTCTTCTTTTATGAACATTGTGAAGCTTTCGTTTTTTTTTTTTTAAAGATAATAATATATTTGTATTGTGTTTGCTTCTGGCTGGGTGCATTAATTTCTCAAAGAGATACGCCTTTTGTAGGATTGTTAGCAACATGAAACAGAAAGGAGCTTCTCTTACAGCAGCACTGTAAGTCTAAGACATTTGTTTGAGCATAGATGTTCTGTTGTGATGGCTGCTCTTTGTATTCCATATTGTGCTTTAGTATCAGTTGCAGTACAGTTAAACTGTACTGCAGTTGTTCTCAAGCACATGTTTCTGTGTTTCATAACTGTGCAAATCAGAGCATGAATGAAGATCTGGCATATACCCAAATCTCAACTCAGCTTTGAGGATAGAGATGACTGTTCACCTCAAACTGAGAAATCAAAGTTGCCTGAGTCTACAGCAGCAGACATCTGAGTTACTTTCATGTAACTTGAGAGCTATGTCTTTCATTAACTTTCATACAGCTTTCTGCTACCCCTGACCCAACTCCTGATATCTGAAGTAAATCCAATGTATGCCTTCAGGATATTGACAACTGTAATTTATCACAATAGCCACAAGTTGGAAATTGGTGAACTTTTCTTTGTTGTAGTTATTTATTCTGTGTCTTTAAATGACTTGGTAAAAGCTGAAGAAATATTTTGTTCTGAGGAAACAGGTTTCAGTTCTGCCAGGGCAAGTTTAGATCGAACATTAGGAAAAACTTCTTTAATGGGAGAGTGTTGAAACAGGCTGCTCGGGGAGGTGGTGGAGTTGCCATCTCTGGAGGTGTTTAGGAAGCTGTAGATGTGGCTCTTCAGGATATGGTTTAGTTGTCGTGGTAGCTGGGTTACGGTTGGACTCGATCATAAAGGTCTTTTTCTAGTCTTAGTGATTCTGTGATTCTTTGACACTTGGTTTGGACATGTACACATTCTGTGCATATAGATAGATGAGAAGAAACTTTACTTTGAGGGTGGCAGAGCAGTGGAACAGGCTGCCCAGAGAGGTTGTGGAGTCTGTCTCGAGACTTTTATTTTGAGAGTTTTGTAAAGTTTTACAGAATAAATGTTTTATAAAAACAGTAGTTGCTTTTCAAGACACCTTCTCCTGTCAAATGTTACAGGATGTATTTATAGATTCACAGATTGCATTGGGTTGGAAGGGGCCCTCAAAGGTCATCTTGTCCAACTTGCCTGAAGTGAGCAGGGACACCTCCAACTAGATCAGGCTACCCAGGGCCACAGAGAGTCTGATCTTGAATATATCCAGGGACAGGACCAGTTAACAGTGTCCTTTAGGACACTTAGAAATGTCAGCTGTAAGTCTAATTGTTTTTTCTTTTCAGAGAGACAGAGATAATATATTTCCTGAAATCTCCCTTAACTCTTGGACATTCTGATTCAGATACATCCATTCTTACAGTAAAACTATGAAGTGGAAATACTATGCTAAGTGTAACCTTTTCAGCATCTGCAGTCCCATCTGTGTCATCTCCTACTGAACCGGAATAGAAAAGCAACTGTCTGGACACCTTTATTTGGTCTTTTGTTTTAGTGCTGAAATATCTTGATTACCATGGCAGAACAGAAAATGATCAATTTTGTCTTCTGTTTTGAACAGGTTCATGATTCCAGTTGCTGCAACAGCAGAGAACTGCCTTCTTACTTTATACCCATATTTGGCATTTCACAGCTCCGATCAACAAATTAGTTTGAGATGCAGTAAGCAGTCAACATTCTATCTCTTACAATTGTATTACTCCCAATAGTATGACCAGTATTTTTCAATACTGTCTCAGGGATATCAAGATAGTATTTTTCCTCATTAATTACAAGAGAATACTTCAATTCCATTTTTAACAACAGTGCAATAGCTTCTGTTTTCTTTTTGAAAATGGGGAACCGTATAAAGAGGTGATGTTTATTGAAAAATATTGGACAAGCCTAAATCTTACAGAATGTTTCTTGAAGTTTTTTGAACTAGGAGTAGAGAAAACAACCCAAGCAATTGACAGTAAATTAACCAATTTAAATTATACTGTTAGAAAGTGATCATCAATAAGTCTGTAGCAGTATGGGTGGGATTTATTTCAAAATTAATATAGTTTATTATTTTTTATATTAATATAATCTTGCCACATTACCTATTTTTAGTCAGGTTCTTTGCACAGTCATGAAAAACATTACACAGAGCAAAAACAGAGGATCTAGAACATTTAAGAAATAGCAAGCAATAATATAACAAACAGGAAACTATTAGAACTGGAAGAGAGGTTCTTGTGATTGGTTGCCCACTATAGGGACTCAAGAAGCTCCTTTCTGCTTAAGGCAGAAGATGACACTTGGATTCAATTACAAAGAGTCTTTAAGTATTTACTCATAAAATATTATCTCTGGATTCCTGGGGCTAACTACAGTTCCCAGACAGTACCCGAACACTTGCAGAGAGTTCTGTTGGTGCCCTAGTAGCCTTCTAGATCTTCCAAGGCTCTAACAAGGTGCTGGGAGAGACGCAGATGATCTCTGACCTGATCCTGGTTCCTCTTTTACTCCAGACTTGGCACAGAGATTTGCAGAGGTGCAGGCAGAATGTCTTGCAGATGCGCAGTCTTGACACAATGTTGTGCTGGCTGAGTGAGCCTATTGTGTGAGAGCACTTAATGCCTATTACCTGGTAAACTTGAGGCATGAAAAGTTTCCAGGTAGACAAACCCAAAGTATCAGGACTTATTATGCAGCAGGCAGAACGTGGCAGGTACAATGACAGAGAGCAATGAGGCAGCAGCATGATAAGGCAGAGCATGATGTAATTGCTTGCTCGTCTCCTTTTATCAGTGAAGCCCAAGAATACTGGCTATTTGGCCACAGATAAGCCAATCAGAATGGCAGTTTGCCAAACTGGACTATATTAGGTAAAGTCAGGGCTTACTTTTACTCTTTTAGGGCAGAAACAAACAAGCGTATAAACATGTATGGGTTTACAAGTTTACAAGTTTGGAAGGAGAGAATGAGACTTGAAGGCACCATCCCTTTGTCTTCCTTGCCCACCCTTGCTTCTCCCATCAGCAGAAGGAGGGAGAGCAGAAAACATGTCTGGGCAAGCCAGGACATGTTTAGGCCTATTTTGACCTTCCACGACAAAGTCATAGGACAAGAGTTGTGTGTGTTTTGAAGAAAGCAAAGGATAAGATAGCAATGTGATGTAACAATAAAATACTATCTTATTTGCCTGCTTAGAATAGTTTTCAGTTTTCTTTAATCACTATCCCTGAAGGTTGAAGAGTGTACTCATATTTTAAAGCCTTTTGCAAGCCTATGATGGGAGGCTAGAAATATTTTTATCCACATTATATCTCCATACTTGCCTCCTCGCCCATCCTGGCCCCATCTCTGCCTGACTCCTGCTCCCACTTGCCTTTCTGCCTATCTGTGTGTAGCTGTGTTTATGGGAAGAGATTAAGATCATTATATAATTCATGTTGGAAAAGATATGTGAATACAGACGTATACATATTTTAGAGCTGCCGGCATCTGAGATATGGTTTGATGAAATAGACAAGTTTTTTAGGTGAGCAAGTAATTCCTCAGGTCTGAAATAGGTTTAGCTTTGAAGACTGAATTCTAAGACTACATTAACTTAAAATAAGAGTGTTACTTAAGCTGTAAACTTTATAAACTGTTGGGGCACAGACAGTAAAATGTGTTTTCTCAGCTGCAGCTTGTGATCTTGTTTTATAGATAGTGAAGAAAGCAGTAGTGGAGAAGTTATTCTGCACCCATGTTATATTCCACAATCAATTTCTCATAGTAATTTCTCATGTTCCTTTGGTGCAACCACTGACTCAGCCTGTGAAGATTCTCAATCAGGTATGGTGCAGCTGTTCACTTTAAAACGTTGTGCTCTTGCAGCTGCTTTTCAGTTTAGTGCTTTAAAGAGATATTTTTCATATTTGTGAGCTTTGCCTGAAATGCTTATGCACATATAATCAATGAATATGGAGAAGGCTGTTCTCTTCTGTTACACCATGGGGAACCTGCCCTGAAGTATAAAAGCAGAAAAAACCCTCTTCCTTTAGCAGATAAAGTAGAAGGGAAATCAGTCATAGTATTTAAAACCCAACCACGCAGTAACAAATAACAACAACAAAGCCCCCACCCCCCAAAATAAAAA
>VWZE01020944.1:16693-27270 GCA_013396675.1 Eubucco bourcierii | reverse complement strand
AAAAAAAAAAAAAAAAAAAAAAAAAAAAAAAAAAAAAAAAAAAAAAAAAAAAAAAAAAAAAAAAAAAAAAAAAAAAAAAAAAAAAAAAAAAAAAAAGGCCCCACTTGCAATAGTATGTACATAGAGAAACTGGAGACCAGCAGAAAAATGATTACTGAACAAACCTGAGGGATTAGTTTGTCAGAAAGACATTATTTCTGTAGTCAGGAACTAACTAATGATATACACTTTGTAAATATGCTAGATGCTGCAAGGTTATAGTTGTGTTCTTAGGCTAGACTTTGACGTTTTTGTTGCACTTAGGAGGTGCTTTACAAAACAACCATTATAAGTGTGCTGTTAAGGTGATGCTCCACAAGAACTAAGAGTAATAGACCTGTTGTAAGGCTGTCAGGTGACTAGTATCTGAAGCTGTTGACATCTCTTCTTTCAGCTGCTGGTTTCCTAACTAGGAGGTTAGAAGAGTGAAAGTTGCTGTTTGCTGTTTCATCACTGATAGGATTCAACATTTATGCATCAGCTGATGTGATCATTCTGTAGGGTATTTCCAAGGCAAATAGGGATGGTTAAGCAGATTAGGTAGCAGCTCTTTACCGACATGATTCATTTTAAATAGAATAATGTAAGAAGAGTTCAAAAGAACAATTCTCTGAACATCTGAAAAGGCAAAGGTAGCAGTGGTAAGATGGGGAAAAGTAACATTGTTAGCCAGCACAAACTCAGATAGGACTGCATGATGATTTTATAAAGAACCAGTCTCTTTTCTCCATATTGCACTATTTTCCTTTTCCTTCTTGAATTGTAGCGATAACTTTTATTCACTCTCTACTGTGTTAGCTTTATTTTTGCATCATTTCATCAAGCATTAAAATCGCAACAGGGGTATTAAAATGCACCTTCAAGGACTGAATCGTCTGAGCTACTTGTGCTATGAAGAAAATTGTTTATTTCCTCAGTTATATTTTATGCAATAATATTATTGTTGTTGCTAACAACAAATAATTGTTAAAACAGATAATCTTAACTTTAGACCAAGTTATTACTTAAGAGGCAGAAAATGTAACAAAGGGGAGGAAAGTCCAATGACATGGATTGGGATGTAGGCTTAGTTATACCTGTGCAATACCTGACATACTGTTTGAACACAAGTCAGTTACCAAACCATGCTATGTCATGGGGCTGGGGAGCTCATATTGATTAGTTGATGAAGTTTTACCTACTGGATCTGTATGTAAGACACTTTCTTTAAGATTGTTGCCTGTGGTTTTGCAAGTCATGCGTAAATTAATGTTTTTCTCATTGGGTAATAATTCTGTAAGTGAAATGAAATTCCAAGAATTTAATTTGTTCTATTCCCAAGATGTGTTCATGTCACTTAAATTGTTTACTCCTGAAATAAGCTGATTATTCATTGTCTGGCAGGTTTGGGGTTTTTTATTGTTTTGTTTTCTGAAAACAATAGTGTATTAAAGAACAAAAATATTTGTTTTATACTAGATAAAACTAAGGAAATAAGAAATGTTTCTGGATTTTTTTTTTTGTTGTGTGTACCATGCAGAGTCAGATACTACTCTTGAAAGTGTGAGTGATAGGGAAATGATTGACGAGAGTAAAACTGTCAGTCAAAGTGATGGGAGAGAAAAGAAATGTAAATTATCATTTTATCCTGCTGAAGATGAAGAGGAGTACATCTTCTTTCAGAAAACCCAAACTGCTGTTAAGAATTGGTTCACCCTCTTCGGTTGGTCTAATGGACAAAACCCTATTTCAGTCCCATATTCTCTAAGAAGGTAATGAATATCTGCTTAGAGCTAACTTATGTCAGCCTACTAACATGATAACATATATACAAAAGTGTTTTGGATGTGATCTGAGGAATATAAACACATTCTAATGCGCAGCTGTAAATGGAAATTGTAGTATCCACCTGCTGTTTACAAAAAAATGTCATTCAGGTGTTATTTTTCATTTTCTCAAATGTATTTCCAACTGTGATGATCTGATATAACATCACGGAGTGTACGTGAAAGAAGCAATTCAAACTTCACGCCAGTCTTAACTGAAATTGATTCTCCTCCCAGAACAAGAACAGTTCTAGCAGTTGTCCCTTTGGTGACTTAAATGTTTCAACAATGTGTCTTTTTTAGAATCATAGAATCATAGAATGGTAAGGTTGGAAGGGACCTCAAGGATCATCTAGTTCCAACCCCCTGCCATAGGCAGGGACACCTCCCACTAGTACAGGTTACTCAAGGCCTCATCCAATCTGGCCTTGAACACATCCAGGGAGGGAGCATCCACAACCTCCCTGGGCAACCTGTTCCAGTGCCTCACCACCCTCACTGTAAAGAACTTCCTCCTAACATCTAGTCTAAATCTCCCCTCTGCCAGTTTAAGCCCATTGCCCCTTGTCCTGTCATTGCAGGACCTTGTAAATAATCCTTCCCCAGCCTTCCTGTAGGCCCCCTTCAGATACTGGAAGGCTACTATCAGGTCCCCTCGAAGCCTTCTCTTCTCCAGGCTGAAGAGCCCCAACTCTCTCAGCCTGTCCTCATAGGAGAGCTGCTCCAGCCCTCTGATCATCTTTGTGGCCCTCCTCTGGACCCGCTCCAACACTTCCATGTCCTTAAAAGATAAAGTTTCAGATAGGGAAGCAAATTTCATAACAGTTTTGCAAATAGCCTGGAAATGTATTTGCCTTAGTGGTATCAATTAGTTGATCTTATTTAGCTTGCTACTGAATAGTGAGGAAGGCAGTCTCCTGGGACACAAACACATAGGCATGATACAAATCAAAGTTAGGTTTGGCAAAATGCAGTGACAGATAAAATTTATTTTTGAAATCTTTCACATGTACTTATTAAATATTCCACATTGTTCATAATTCTTACACTATTATGAAAGTTCTGTAAAGAGGAGAAGGTGGTGTACTCTTCAGCCTTCTTGCTGCTGCTTTTACTTTGTGGTTTATTAGGTTTATCATTGTGATATAAAAGTGTTAGCTTGTTTTGTGCTTTTAAAAGAATAATATGGGAAACTCTTTCTGTCTTAGAGATGTGTGTAAAATCCAGATGACCTCTTCAGAAGTAAAGGGTTTTAAACAAGGCCTTGGCAAGACTTTGTATGACATGTTATTCCATCTGAGTGGAGATTTGTTACCAAGCATTACAAAGAGCCAGTCATCGCACCTTGATCCATTTGAAAGAATATGGCAGCTCTACAGTGAGCATTCTACATTGCTTGCTTTTATTAAGTAAGTATATGAGAAAATATTAATTCATGCATCTTTTCTTTCCACTTTTTTATTAAATTAGGATATTTCAAACATAGTTCTTACCGAAGAATATACAATAGGTTTAAAGTTATCCTCTGATGTTTACACTAGATGAAGTGTCCTTTGGTAGGGTTATAGCCAAGGCAAGAGTTCTACAAAAACTCTACTCTCTTAATAATGAAAGAAGGTGACTTTCAGCCTCAGTCCTTAGACTCAGCAGAGTCAGGTCAGATTTGTCTTCAGTGATCTCACTGATGCTCTTTGTCCTGTAATTACTAGCTTTGGCAAAAAAAAAAATGTAGACTGGCTTTGTAATCTCTTAATCTTTCATATTAATAATATGCTAAGAAATGGAAGTGCTACTTCTGAACAGATTTAGCTATTAGCTACCTTCACTGATAATCTTATCTTGTCACATAATAGAGAACAACTGTCAAAGATGATGCAAATCAAAACAGGCTGATAAATTCTTCATTCTTCCTGGCTGTTACTACTGTGAAGCAGAGGAGAATCTATAACAGCGAAAGTCTAATGTCATGAGATCTTAGAGATCACCAGAAACCCTGAAACACAGCATCACTGCTTCTTTCTACCATCCCCACCTAGTGCTGAAGATGCTGTAAAGCCATTTAAACCCCATCATTTACATAATGTTCTAAATAAAGCTTTTTGTCTGAGAATAACAGACAGTGGTGTATCACAGGATCACAGGATGTCAGGGGTTGGAAGGGATGCAAAGAGATCATCAAGTCCAACCCCCCTGCCATGGCAGGACCATACAATCTGGCTCAGGTCACAGAGGAATGGATCCAGGCAGGCCTCAAAAGCCTCCAGAGAAGGAGACTTCACAGTCTCTCTGGGGAGCCTGTTCCAGTGCTCTGTGACCCTTACAGTAAAGAAGTCTCCCCTTGTGTTGAGATGGAACCTCCTGTGCTGCAACTTATATCCATTGCTCCTTGTCCTATGACAAGGAGCAAGTGAGAAGAGTCTGTGCCCCAACTCCTGACACCCAGCCCTCAGACATTTATAGATATTTATTAAATCCCCTTTCAGTCTTTTTTCCAGACTAAAAAGCCCCAGGTCTCTTAGCCTCTCCTCATCAGGCAGTGCTCCAGTCCCCAAATCATCCTTGTAGCCCTCTGCTGGACTCTCTCCAGCAGATCTCTGTCCCTCTTAAACTGGGCAGCCCAAAACTGAGTGCAGTGCTCAAGATGAGGTCTCACGAGGGCAGAGTAGGGGGGTAGGAGAACCTCCCTTGATCTGCCTGGTAACACTCTTAATATTCCCCAGGATCCCATTGGCCTTCTTGGCCACAAGGGCACATTGCTGTCTCCTGGATAACCTGTTACCCACCAGCACTCCCAGGTCCCTCTCCACAGGGCTTCTCTCCAGCAGATCACCTCCCAACCTGTACTCATGCCATTTATTATTCCTCCCCAGATGCAGGACTCTGCACTTGTCCTTGTTAAACCTTATTTGGTTCCACTGTGCCCAGCTCTCCAATCTGTCCAAGTCTCACTGGATGGCTACACAGCCTTCAGCTGTATCAGCCAAGCTTCCCAGTTAGGTGTCACCAGCAAACTTGCTGAGAAGACACTCTGTCCCCTCATCAATGTCATTGATGAAGATGTTGAACAGCACTGGACCCAGCACTGATCCCTGGGGGACTCCACTAGTTACAGCTCTCCAGCTGTACCTGGCACCATGTATCAGCTGTATCTGAACTCATTATGAAACCAGTGCACGCTGCTCCAACAGCACTTGACATCTATTTGCAGCTTTCATTCTTGTTCTTTAAAAGAAGCGTAACAGCATTCTCCTGTGCACCATAGATAATATAGAGCCAGATGATTTGGAGAAGCCATTGCAGCAGTGGTAGAATGGTATCTTTGCCTTTCTTCATTAATGAACAACAATGCTTATGTATTCCTGTTTCACATCTTCAGCATCCACTTTGATAGTAAATAAAGGAATCAATGGATACATCCCATTGTATCTTAAAGGTTAGAGTCATTAGTCAGTGCATTGTCTTGACAGCATATAGACTGAAAACTCTCTCTAATTCCACACTACTGACTCTTCTTCTGGAGTGTTGCATCATTCCAGAGTACATGGTGGTATAGAATCATAGAATCAGTTAGGTTGGAAGAGACTTTAAAGATCATCAGATCTAACTGTAAAACTAGCACTGCCATGTCCATCACTAAGCTGTGTCCCTGAGTGGCAAGCCCACATGTCTTTGAAATACCTCCTGTGTTGGTAACTCAGCCACTTCCCTGGGCATCCTTTATGGATGAGCAATTTTTGTAAAGCAGCCAGTCTGCTCAGAGTTATATTTGCTTTTAGCATTTAGTTGTAGGCATAGGAACTGAACTTCACGAATAGAAGCTATCTAAAGCAATTAACAAAACTGCATCATTAGTTCAAAGGTTACTCAACTAGAATTCAGAAGAGCTTACACACAGCCTGACCAAGCTGAAAAGCTTGTACTGGTCTTAAAAACAATTATTTTGCTACCATATGAACTTTTCCTGATTTATAATTTCAGAAGCAAAGGAGCATATCTTCCTCATGTTATGCCAGAATTTCTGCTTGAACCTGATGACTACAAGAAATGGATTCAAATGCAAACTGTAGGTTTGGTGAGGGTATTTTTGTGTTCATTAGTTCTGGGTGGGTTGTTCTATTTTTGTTTTTTAACAAAGAGCACATGCTTGGTGTCCTTGGAAGACTAATGTAAGTTCTCTGTGGGCCCTGAATGTTACTATCATGGTGACTATTTTGGATTGCATAAATCTAAGCAGATGTATGAGATTGGGCAGAAATTTAAACTAACACCAAGGTTTACACCCTACTCTCTTGTTTTTTCTCTTCCGCTCCTTCTAATACTGCTGATGCCTGTGATTCATTTCCGACAGAGATGTTTTCTCAAAGTAGAATTACTTTTAATGCTTTCTACTGATTTTAACATCTAAAAAAAAAATAAATTCCTTTGTGTTGTCTCTCTGCCCTGACTGCTGCTTTCAACTCCTGTCAGTTCTGTACCATGCTGCTTAATCTTGAGATAGCAGTGCACTGTAAGTGGTTCTATTGCTGATCGCTATTGCACTATAGAAAACATTATCTGTTATTTATGCCATTGATTTCTTCTCATCATCTTGTGAATTTCCTATCCAAACTGTTGCAATGAATACTGAAAATGAATCCCATTCTTTCATCTGAAGGATGACATGGATGAGTTCAGAAAAGGAGATGTGGAAAACTCAGACAAGGATCTATTTGTTTTGGAGGACAGCTCATTTGAGACAATGAGCAAACGAGCTTGGACAGATGTGCTACTGCAGATATACAAGGTAAATTGTAGATACATTTACTGCTTGAATTCTGAAGAACTGATGGCAAAAACTTTGGAAAATGATCTGTGGTATGATCAAGTGTCACAGATTGAGTTGAACCTGCTGCTGTTATTTGTACCATGCTGCAGTCATGCCAGCTTCAAAAAATACTGATGTGATCAGTAAAGTTTGTATACCTAAACCCAAATACTTCCATCTTTTCAAGGAGATGGAAAATGAATGAAAAATATAAATATTATCTGGTCTTCCCAGTAGGTGTGCATGAACATGTTGGAGTGTGACTCCAGTGAAGGGTTTCATGATTTAAGAGACTGAAACATCTGTCATACAGGCAGGAACTGAGAAATCTGAAACTGTTCAGCCAGGAGAAGAGAGGGTTCAAGGGAGATCTAGTCAATATGTGTAAAGAAGACAAGGCTGTACTCTACTTGGTAGTGCCCAGTGATGTGGTGAGGGGAAGCAGGCACAAAACCAGGAAAATAAGGGAAATCCTTGTAAGCATAAGAAACGTTTTTACTGTGAGAGGAATCATACCTTCTTGCCAAGAGACAGTAAAAATATGTCTTGGATAAATAACTTATTTTCTTCTAAATGTAGCTGGCATTACTCCTTCCTGTTTTGTTTATTTTGTAACACATCAGGTTATACTGATGAAGGAATATTGTAATAAAGTAGTGGACAAAGGCACTATCTTTTAAGAAAGCATGAAATGGTTTATATTTGTTAGTTTTTTTGCTGTTATTATCTTCAGAATTGTATATGATATCAAAGTTTGAGATTTCTTTTTCTCTTGAGATGTGCAAATACATAAAGTCCCATGGAGAGAAGTCCAAATAATTTAATTAAGTTAGCTCAGCCATCTTTGCATGGAATTAGACTTTTCTGAATTGAAATGCTTCAGGGTTAAAAAAGGAATTTCAAAGTGACTTTTAAATTTGTAATTAAATATGGATGCTGTAGTTTAAGTCTTGCGTGCATGAATAGTTAACTAGGCTTTGTCTATTAGTGTATCATAAAAGGGTTTTCAGAAAAGCTTGGAAGCAATGGATGACAGTACATCATGTCATCTGGAAAGAAGGAAAAATTCAGATGGAAATGTGGAAACTGTGAATCCACACATTGCTATAGCTGCATCATACCATATGTAAGAGGGGTCCTCTCCATCTGCCACACATGGAGTGATTAAAAACTTGTAACACTTTGCCTGAAGAAGATGATGCTTTTTCTAATGTACCATTTAAAATATACTATTGAAAACTCATATGAAGAGGAACAGTTACAAAAAGGATGCAAGCTGTTTGATTCTGATTAGATGAGATGGCATTTTCTGTATGTACGTATAGATCAGGCAATTAGACACCACTGGGACTGTTTAAGGGACTTGCTCCTCTCCCCAAATTGTATGTACGCCAGGATTACCCTGTTCCAGGTGCAGAATATGGCACTTCCTCCTGTAAATGTCACATGGTTGGTGATGGCCCAGCTCTCTAGTCTAGCTATCCAGATCTCAGTTTAAGACCTCTCTGCCCTTCAGAGAGTCCACCACTCCTCCTAAGTTAGTATCATCAGCAAACCATACATTGTTTCTGTATACAGATCATTTATGCAATCTATAAAGAGCACTGGCCTTAAAACTGAGCCTGGGGCAATCCCACTGATGTCTGTCTGCCAGATTGTAACCCTCTTACCCGTTGAATTCAACAAATCAGCCAGTTGTTCAACTGAACTTTCTAGCTGTATGCTGGACATTTTCTCCAGAAAATCTCCAAAAACCATATCTACTGTCATCCCTTGGTCAATTAGATGGCTGACCTTCTAATGAAAATAAATTAAATTGGTTAAACAGGACTTTTCCCTTGTGAACACATGCCAGCCTTGTTTCACAAGTGTTTTCCCAGAATAATCTTCTCCATAATGTTACCAGGACATGAAGTTAGACTAACAGGCCTATACTTACCAGACTCTTCCTTCTTTTCATTCCTGAAAACTGGGACAGTATTTGCCAGTTTTAGATTAACTGGGACCTTTCCAGACTCCAAAGACCATTTGAAAGCTTCAGTTTGGATTTTGTTTTAAGGAAGCAAAGGAATTTACTGAAACCTTAGCAAATCTGTTCTCCTGAGTGTTGTAAATTTGTGCTAATGTGTAATTTCTCAAATATTTTCTAAATTATACAACTTTTTGAGTATGAATTGGTTGGTCCAAGTTTGGTGGTTTTGGGTTTCTTTAACCATTCAACTCAAATTTGTTTTTACAGTTTGTGCTTAAAGACACTGCTTCTAATTTCAGGTGTTTGTTCTTCCCCGTGTTTCTTCATGTAAAGTCACTGATCTGTTCAGCTTGGGAAAAGCACAGACCATGCCAAGAATAAAATCAGATCCTTTATCCAGTAATATATATTCTCCACATGAACGAACTATCCTCATCTGGTTGAATGAACACTACGAGAAGAACCGAAAAACTGTGTGGAGAGATTGTCAGAAAGGTGAAATAATTCTTTCACTGTACTCTTCCATCTAATATTCCTTTTGTAGTATTTAAAAATTGTTATTCATAGGGATATCATGACAGTCTGCCACTCCAAACAGTTTTGAGGGGCAAGTTGTTGCTTGCTCATAACCATTTCCTTTCCTGAGTCCCAAGATCAGCAACTTTTGACTAGTGCTGTTCATGAACCATCTTCTGTGTTGTGCGTGTTCTAACCAGGCATAAAGGTGAAGTTAGTTGGAGTGAGTCCAATGAAGGGCCACAAAGATGACCAGAGAGCTGGAGCAGCTCTGCTATGAGGACAGGCTGTGAGAATTTGGGCTCTTCAGCCTGGAGAAGAGAAGGCTTTGAGAAGACCTTGGAGTGGCTTTCCAGTCTCTGAAGGCTACCTACAGGAGGTCTGGGGAGGGACTATTTACAATTTGTAATGACAGGACGAGGACTAATTGGTTTAAACTGGCAGAGAGGAGATTTAAACTAGATTCTGGGAAGAAATTATTTCCAGTGAGGGTGGTGAGACACTGGCACAGGTTGCCCAGGAAGGTTGTGGCTGCTCCCTCCCTGGAGGTGTTCAAGGCCAGGATGGATGAGGCCTTGAGTGACCTGTACTAGTGGGAGGTGTCCCTGCCTATGGTGGGCGGTTGGAACTAGATGGTGTTTGAGGTCACTTCCAAACTAAACCATTCCATTTTATTCTCTAACTAGGCATAAAGGTGTCACTTAATGGTATTTTTCTGCTTTAAGAGAAGTATGAGATTGAAATGAGGGCAGAGATTGTGTATGTTTTCTGTGTGTGTGAAATTACAGATAGTGCCTTGCTGTATTGGCCTGTATACAGCTTTTTAGGCTTGTGAGTTCTGTATTGGGTTTGCAGAATACATGAGTTCTGTGTTCTGTTTGCACAGAAAAATAGCTTGGGGTGTGCACATGAGCACACCCTTTGCTTTTGCTTCTATTTCCATTTCTCTCATGAATACTACATAAATGAGTCTTGCTAAAGACACAATAATTCAGAAAAGAGAAAATTCAGAATTATGAATCATAGAATCATAGAATCATAGAATCATAGAATGGTAAGGTTGGAAGGGACCTCAAGGATCATCTAGTTCCAACCCCCTGCCATAGGCAGGGACACCTCCCACTAGTACAGGTTACTCAAGGCCTCATCCAATCTGGCCTTGAACACATCCAGGGAGGGAGCATCCACAACCTCCCTGGGCAACCTGTTCCAGTGCCTCACCACCCTTACTGTAAAGAACTTCCTCCTAACATCCAGTCTAAATCTCCCCTCTGCCAGTTTAAGCCCATTGCCCCTTGTCCTGTCATTGCAGGACCTTGTAAATAATCCTTCCCCAGCCTTCCTGTAGGCCCCCTTCAGATACTGGAAGGCTACTATCAGGTCCCCTCGAAGCCTTCTCTTCTCCAGGCTGAAGAGCCCCAACTCTCTCAGCCTGTCCTCA
>VWZE01020944.1:0-16204 GCA_013396675.1 Eubucco bourcierii | reverse complement strand
CCACTCTCTGGGTTCGACCATCCAGCCAATTCCTTATCCAGCGAGTGGTCCATCCATCAAGTCCATGCTTTTCCAGTTTGGTGACCAGGATGTCATGTGGGACAGAGTCAAATGCTTTACTCAGGTCCAGGTAGATGACATCAGCTGCCTTTCCCTTGTCCACTGTCGCTGTGACTTCATCATAGAAAGCCACTAAATTTGTCAGGCAAGATCTGCCCTTGGTGAAGCCATGCTGGTTCCCACCAATCACCTCTGCTTTGTTTTCCATTTGCCTTAGCAGGACTTTCAGCAGGATCTGCTCCATGATCTTGCCAGGCACAGAGGTGAGGCTGACTGGTCTGTAGTTTCCAGGGTCATTCTTTTTACCCTTCTTGAAGATGGGTGTTATGTTTGCTATAATCTTATACCTGTGCATTGTAAATGTTCTTTGCTTCTGTAACTGTGATCTCAGACTGTTTCATTCCACAGATGACCTTCCTCAATATCTCTTTGAATCCTTTGCTTTAGCCTTCATTTTACTGTTACTTTTTTTTTTTTTTGCTACCTTAGAATGAGTTGACCAGTCAGCATGAATGTACAAAGGAGAAATCATACCTGACATGACTAGCTCAGAGAACAGGTGGAGAGCAGTGGATGTTGTTAATCTTAATTTTGGCAAGGCTTTCAGCAGCCTCCCATAACATCATCATAAACAAAGTGATGAAGTGTAGATTAGACAAGAGGACAATGAGATAGGCTGAAATTAGACTTGATTGCCAGGCTCATGGGTTGTGGTCAGTGGCACAAAGTCTGGCTGGAGGCTGGTTGCCAGTAATGTACCTCAGGTTTGTTAGACTGAATTTATTTTCTTAAGGTCGTACACCAGAGAGATTTCAGCAGATTTAATAATCTGACGTGCTGTTGGTCCTTTAAATTTTGTGATGTTAAGGTTAATTATCTAATTTATACTTTGATATTTTCACATTTTAAATCATGTCAGCATTTAATTAAGCATTTCAACAGACATTTTTAGAAGAAAAGTTAGAAGTGCTATAAGCAAAAGGGTCAAAGTGTTGTAAATGTTCATGCGGCTGAACTGAAAGTCCCAGATAGTCTCAATTTTTGTTGCTAGTATTTGCTTAATGTCACTAATTTTAAGAGATAGATTAATTCTTTATTCTTGCTACAGTCTAGATCAGAGAGCAAGTACCATTTTTTTTTGCTTAACATTTATGTGCCTGCATATTATCATCCGAACACCACTTTGAATGAAGAATTAACCCTGACTTGCAATATGACTTGACCATGGAGCTGCTAGTCTCCTGGGTGATCCATTCCTACTGAATAAATGAAGATCTCTCCAGGCCACATTTCTCAGTCCTTCCTTTGATACCTAAGCTACTTAAAGTGAAATGTGACAGTGAGCCAAGCAACTGCAGGACAGAGAGGTTTTAAATACACATCTTTATTACTTCTTTCTAAAGCTGAAGATAACTATGCCATTCATCAGAACTCTCCTCTTGCAAGAATTAAGATGTCAATAGTGTAGAGAGAACATTAACAAGAAGTGTGCTTATCTGCACATCTTCTGCCCTTGCTACTAAAAAAGAAATGTGTTTTAAAAGCAGCTTGGCATATGTTTTGGGAGGGCAGGCTTGTAGTATGTCTTAGTGACAACAAAATGGAAAACAATGTTGAAACTGAAGACCAAATGCTATAAAGCTGCAAAATGCCACTTTGCCTACTCTGCAGAGACCTTGATTATAAGTGAAATGTATGATCCACAGCCTACTTAAGTAATTTCCTAAACAGAAGAAAAAGCTGCAAATGAGTGAATTAAATTGCCATGTGAGATGTTTTATGTCTCTCCCTTATTAATTATGATTATTACTATGGTAAAATAAATGATGTTGGGAAATGAGGGTTTTTGTGAATGTATCCCAGGAAAATACTGAAAAGAGTATAATTCCACACTGATTATAAAAATTATTAGAGAGTATGAACAGCCAGTAAATTGAACAATATCATCATAGAATGTTTTGAGTTGGAAGAAACCTCAGAGATCATCCATGGGCTGGGACACCTTCCACTAGGTCATGTTGTTCAAAATCCATCCAACCAGGTCTTGGTCATGTCCAGGAAAGGGGCATACACAACTTCTCTTGGCAACCTGTTCCAGAGTCTCACTATTCTCATGGTCAAAAAACTTCCTCCTAACATCTACCCTCTTTCATTTTAAAACTGTTAGTCCTTACTCTAACACTTTACTCCAAAATAAAGAGTCCATCCCTATCTTTTCTGTAGGCTCCTTCTAAGTACTAAAAGGATGCTATAGAGTCTACCTGTAGTCTTTTCTCTGAGCTGAATAACCCCACTCTCTCAGCCTGACCCCATAGGAGAAGTGCTTCAATCCCCTAAACATCTTTGTAGCCCTCCTCTGCAGCCACTTGAGCAGGTCTGTGTTGTTCTTATGCTAGGGACCCCAAAGCTGGATGCGGTTTCTCCAGAGTGGAGTAGAGAAGAGGAATCACCTCCCTCAATATGCTAGCTTGATGCAAGTGATGTGAACACATATTGCTGCCTGATACTAACTTTTTTATTCACCAGTACACTCAAGTTACTCTCTGCAGGGCTGCTCTTAAGCTATTCATCACCCAGCCTGTATTTGTGCTTGGGATTGTACCAACCCATGAGATTGCACCAACCCATGTGCGGGACTGAGGACTGTGTGATTGGCTTTGATGGTCTTCATGAGGCTTGGCACGGACCCACATCTCAAGCCCAGTCAAAGTCTTGTGGATAGGATCATTTTCCTCCAGCACTGACCTGAACTAGGTCTCTGAACAATCAGCCGAAGTATGAGTTGTAAGAGCTATTTCCATCTCCATTTTCTTAGAAAATCTTCTCGAGGAGGAAATTTTGCTTAAAAGGGAAGAGAGATGCAAAGCCAGTGCCAGTGCAGGCTTTTCTGACAATTAGGCGTAGTAGCACCTCTCTATTCTTACTCTCATGTAGCAAAGTTTTTTATTATTGATGGATCTTACTCACTTCACTGTGAAGTCTTTTTTTTTTGTTGTTGTTTGGTGGGTTTTTTTGTTTGTTTGGGTTTTTGCCTTCCCCCCCTCCCATTTTTCAAATTTTGTAATTAATTTAGCATGGCATCTCTAGTAAACAAGGTTGAGAAAGGAGAGATTTTAGTGTGAGATGGCATGTCTTCACAAAATTGTAGGAGAATCTCTTTCCCAATAGCTGGAAAACTCACAAGGTCAGGATTTTGTTTAGTAGCAAAGAGAAATGAATTACTTTTCTGAGTAGTTCATAATTCATATGAAGTTCAGAAATAAGCAAATATGTTTAATTTAAATTTTTTTTAGACTTTGCAGTAGTATGAAAGTATTTTGTTTGTGCAGTTTTATTGCTTTATACTGTCTGGCATTATGTAGCTTTGGGGAAATGAAAGTCTGAAGAAGGGTAGTCCCTGGAGCTCTGTATGGAAAAGATTCAAAATGTTCGTATTTGGAAAACTGTTAAAAAATTAACCTTTGACTCTTAGGACTTCATGCACTTGTGTTTATATATGTATGCATATAATCACAGAATCATTAAAGGTTGGAAAAGACCTCCAAGATCATCAAGTCCAACTGTCAACCCAAGGCTACCATAAAATGTCCTCTACCCTCCTCTTGCTTTCTGTGTGCCAGCTTTCTTCTGCTTTCCCTTCCAAGTATATTTCTGTTTTGTATTTAGCATTTGTGAGCATTTTAGCATCATAAAAGCCAGATCTGCCAATGGTGCTCCACTGAAGGTAACTGCTCTCCTCTGATGCAGCTGACAGAGCTGCCATGATGAGCTTGTGAGACAGAGATGTGATTCCATACCACACTGTTTCCCAGCATGGATTTCACCAAGTGTTGTGAAGTTCTACACTATTTATATGCACAGGTAGATTACAGCACTGGCTTCTGTGAACTCAGTGTTTGCTGATTTTTCAGCACTTATGCTGGTGCTGTCAGGTTGTCTTTGACACGTACCAGTGTTTTATTTCTTTGGGGAGTGTTTGTACTGAGTTGCCTCCTCCTGCTTCTCCCATACCCTTATGCAGCTTGTGTTTTTCCAGGTCACACACTCCCAGGGCTGCTCTGATTACTGATCTCAGTAGAAATGGAAGCACAGCAAAAACAAGAAGCAAAGTTTTCTGCAGTAGAATGTTCAGGATGAGCAGCAGAGTAGTAGACTTTGCTTCCTCTTGGCTGTTGTAGGCTTTACTTCTCTAAATAGTAGGGAGAAGCATTTTTCCTGCCTCTGCACTGAGCATGTAGGGTCCCTGAGATAGAGCGGTGTCATCCAAAGCAAACTGAAAGAACAGCAGGCTTGCATCTTGTTACTGTAGGAGACCAGATTGCTACGGGTGGTGCAGTGACTGACGTGAAGACTAGGTCTGTCCCCTCCGAGTCACCTCTCTGAGTCACAGAATCATAGAATGGTAAGGTTGGAAGGGACCTCAAGGATCATCTAGTTCCAACCCCCTGCCATAGGCAGGGACACCTCCCACTAGTACAGGTTACTCAAGGCCTCGTCCAACCTGACCTTGAACACCTCCAGGGAGGAAGCAGCCACAACCTCCCTGGGCAGCCTGTTCCAGTGCCTCACCACCATCACTGTAAAGAACTTCCTCCTAACATCCAGTCTAAATCTCCCCTCTGCCAGTTTAAATCCATTGCCCCTTGTCCTGTCATTACAAGACCTTGTAAATAGTCCTTGCCCAGCCTTCCTGTAGGCCCCCTTCAGATACTGGAAGGCTACTCTAAGGTCTCCTGGAAGCCTTCTCTTCTCCAGGCTGAAGAGCCCCAACTCTCTCAGCCTGTCATGCATATGTATATGTGTGCAGACACATCACAGAATCATTCATTGTGGAAAAAAACCTTGGAATCATCAAGTCTATCCATTGTTATGCTTATATATAAAAATATACATGTGTATATACATCATGTTGACCTTCAGAAACACAAATTATCTCAATAGGAGTAATCAGGTAAATATTTAGGAAGAAATTTTGTTTCCTTGCAATTCACTATATTTTCACCTAAACAAGGCACTTCACAGTATTTGTATGTTAATTGGAAGAAATAAGTTTTCTGGTTATTTGTGTAATTAATGTCACTTCTGCAGTGCAGAACAGAAATGTCGAGTACTGTATAGTGGTGGACTTAGTAATACCTCTTCAGCTATTTTGTGAGGAGAAAAGATTTCTGAGTCTCTGAAGATTAAAAAAGTTTCTTTTAATTCATTGCAGGTATCAAACAGGGAATTTAATTAATAACAGTAGTTTTAATATTTTTTCTTTTTTTTACTAAATAAGATGGTTCAGGGATTATAGCATTCATTCTGAAGCCAGTGTAGAAGCCAGGCACACTAATCAATTACTGTGATTTATTGCATTTTAAATCTGCAACTGAAATTCGATGATAAAAAAAATAGGGTTGAAAGTGATGTGTTAATGTAGAGGCTTTTAGTACCATTCAGTGATTAGTTCTCATTACAAATAGACTCATAGACTCATATAATTGTTTGACTTGGAAGAGACTTTTAAGGTCATCTAGTCCAACCATTCCCTAACTCTACTAACTCTGGTGCTAACCCAGGTTGCTCATCACCACATCTCTGCCTCTTTGAAACACCCCCAACTTTCTGCTGTAAAGTGGAGACTGATAGAAGGTACAATTATTCTTATGCATAAAAGCTTAAGGAATTTGCAGATATATTATTTAGGATAAGAACAAGCAGAAACAGAACTGTGTAGACAGTGAAAGATTATTAGAAATTCCTTTTGTGAGCAGAAAGGTAATGCTCATTGCCTCAGGGTAGAAGCCTTTGGAGATAACAGATGGGAATAGAAGACATATCCCTATTGTATCTGTTTTGCTGTCATTGCCCCGTGTGGTCTTCTTGAACTTTTCTACTTAGAATTATTATAAATTGACAGTGAGAGTAAACCTATCTGTGCCTGGCATTTCAGGGCTTTTTAGAAAGATAATTATCAGTTTTGATGAACAAGGTCTGTGGCACCCTGCCTAAAGTGGAAGCTGTAATTTGCCTGCAAGTCTCTAATAAAAGACTTGTTTCTCATGTTAACATAAATGTAGCCTCACATGCTCTACATGCCAAAGGCAGATACATTATCATTCTGCTATCCTAAATACATTGTAGGGAAAACATAACAGACTTAAAAAAAATATATTGAAATGCACATTTTCTCTCATCTTTCTTATACTTTGTATTGTATGTTTTAGTATCATAATTTAAAACCTTTTCTTGGCTCTAATGTCAGCACTTAGAGAAAAGGTTATTGCTACATATTTTTTTTCTGTAAATGTTTGTATTATTCAGTACCAGATTTAAGTTTTTGAAACAGGGCTGCAGACATTATTATGGCAGTAGATTAGTTCCACCTCCAGAGACTTTCAGATCCCAGAATAGGAAGTTGTTTTATAATGTTATAAACTATCATTACTGCAATAATTTATGTTAAAAATGCCATACCATGATAGTTTAAAGGTCTGTCTAGCTCAGTATTCTACCTCCAACAGAAGATGCTTGGAGGTGAGTAACGGTGCAATTGTATATCAATGCTTTCTTTATGCATACTCTGAGAATTCCTGATTTGAAATTCAAGACTATTTGAGATGGAGGTGATAATTCTGTAAGATTTTTCTGGGGCCAACGCTTTAAAGATTTCATTTTCACTGCTCACAATGGTATGTGTCAGCTATTTTGAACCAGTGAAATGTTTGACTTCATAAACCTTGCTAGAAATGGCTTTGGAGATTGTTGGGAAACTCTTGACCCAATTTGGTCTTTTCCTGGGATGTTTCTTTGAATAAAATCACTACCATCTGTCTTCAAAGAGAAGCTTTGTTACCAACTCCAACTTGCTTTACTGCTTAATGAGTCAGTGAGTTAAAGTCAGTGAGATAAAGTATGCTGATGGATCAGCTAATAAAAGCAAAACTTGAAAATACCCCACAGTAAAGCACAGAAGATAGGACAGGGAGAATGAGAACAGAAAGAATCTGTTTCATTATCATGTGCAAAGACTAAACTCACTGTATCTGTGGAGTACTGCACAGGTATTTGCTGTTATAAAAATATCTGAAAAATGAAATTCCATGTTCAATGCAGGAAATATCTGGCTGTGGTAGTTTGGGGTGGGGAGGGGGGCTGGGTTCCCTTAAGAGAATGACAGAGACAGAGTCCCATCCCAGGGGATGGACCTGGTAGTCCCAGGATGTTGTAATATTGTTATTCTATTCCACTTTCTGGTATCATAGCTCATAAAGCAGTGCCTGGCTAGTATTACTCTGCTCTTCTCCTCTCTGGCTTCCCTCCCTTCACTCCTTTTCTCTGGGAAGAGCGACATCCCTCCTTATCTCATGGTCTGGGTGGGGGAGATGGCTTCTAGCTGGCAGGGAATTTTGAGCTGCGTCATGCTGCCTGCTGAGGCCTGAGAGTAGGCTGCAACTGCCCTCCCAAGGGTGGAACAGGTGGAGGATTCTAGATAGATTTGGCTTAGCTTGTGGATGCATTCATTCTATCTGATTGCCTTTTGCATATATGCAGCTGTAAATAGAATCTCCCTTTAAGCTTCCCATCAGGGCGCAGCATCTTCACTCTTTCTCTTCAAAAGGAGTACCTGTCATTTCTGTCATCCAGTCCTAGGTAGCTTGTGGCCCTAAACTAGGATACTGGCTGTATTTTCCCTTTAATTTCCATTGGAAAGATTTTCCTATTGTCTAATCTAACAAAAAAAAAACAAACAACAAAAAAACCACAAACAAACAAACAAACAAAAAAATCCCCCTGCTAGAATTTAAGTCCGTTCTTTCTGTTCTAAAATGTGGTGTGCAGTGAATCTTCCTTGCTTTTTTAGTAACATTATACCTATTCACAAATTATTCCTCACAAATTCTTCCTGAGTTAATCCCAAAACAGTTCCATTCTTTCAGTATTTCCCTGTACATAGCTCATTTTGTTTTCTGATAAACTCTTTAAGATGATCCATGTCTTTCTGGGAGTTTGGTGTGTGTTACTGCTTTTATACAGAGACTTTACTTGAACTAAACAGAGCTGAAAAGTTCAGTCTATCTTCTTAATATGCAGGTCCCTTGTTTATTCGTCCTAACCAAGTATTTGCTTTATTCTGCAATGCTATGGGATTTGCTATTATCTCCAGATTCTTCTCTGCAAAATTTCTGTCTATCCAATTTTCCATCTAGCACTTCTGTAATGAATTACTCTTAATCATGTAGTACACTGCACAAATCGTTATTAGTTTTCATCCCCTTTGTTTCAGATCATTACTCCAATTGTTCAAGAACTTGTAGTCCTTTCCTCATGAGTTCTTGCAACCTGTTTTTCTTCCCAGAATTGATTCTTTGACTTGCTTAGAATTATCTCCAGATTGGACTGAGGTAGTTTAATGCCATTTTTCAAATTGAAAGTGAAAATATTGAGTACTGTACAATCTAAGAAATTGCAGCTTGGTTTGTGGACAGCTGATAGTTAGGCTTACTGGTTTTCAGTGAGTTTTGTGCCTCACCTAACTACCTTTTTCCTAGACTACCTTTTCCTTGCTTCCTTATGAGAGAGTATGTGACCAATTTCGTTACTTGAGTTAAAATGAATCATAGAATGGTAAGGTTGGAAGGGACCTCCAGGATCATCTAGTTCCAACCCCCTGCCAAAGGCAGGGACACCTCCCAGTAGTACAGGTCACTTAAGGCCTCGTCCAACCTGACCTTGAACACCTCCAGGGAAGGAACATCCATAACCTCCCTGGGCAAACTGTTCCAGTGTCTCACCAATAGTATTTTTCATTTGTCCACAGTATCTTCTACCCATCAAAGAAATAGACAGTATTTGGCATAATAGAGTTTATGGTGACTGCTGCTTGCTACTGTGCCAACAAGTAGATCACATAGAATTGCTATAGACATTTCTTTGGTTATTTCCATTTGGAAAATAGCTTTCATAGCCCACAAAAAATCTTGAGGCTTCCAATCTAGTCACGCAAATGTAAAAACAACTCATTTTTATTTTACTGAAAAACTAAAAATGATTATGGATAAAACCCCAAAACATTTCATGAATGTTTTAATTTTGATTTGATAACTTAGAGAAAAAGAAATATTTTCTCCAATGCAGTTTTAAATACTGGATTTGATATTTTAAAACTGAAAATGCATTTTGTGAGTATTTCTTATAGCTTGTGAATTGATTTAATATTCTGCTCTTATATATGAAAGAATGACAATAAAAGAAATGTCATTCGAAGTATAAATTGAATGAAAACTTTCTTCAGAAGAGGAGATTATTTTTTTAGATATTGCCTTAAAATAACTGTTTGTGTTTTTTAAATGTTCCAGAAGAAACTTACTGTTTCCTGTAAAAGGGAGGAAAGAGTTTGTCTCTCTTTTTACAGATTCACAGATTGCAGTGGGTTGGAAGTGGTCCTCAAGGCTCATCTTTGGCCTACCCCCTTGGGACACCTCCAACTACATCAGGCTGCCGAGCCACATTGAGTCTGATCTTGAATGTCTCCAGGGATAAGCCCTCAACCACATCCCTGAGTAGCCTGTTCCAGTATTTTACCACTTTGATTGTAAAGAACTTCCTCATTATGTCCAATGTAAATCTACCCTGCTTCAGTTTAATTGCCCTCCATCCTATTGCTGCAAGCCCTTCTAAACAGTCTTTCCCAAGCCTTCCTGTAAGCCTCCTTTAGATATGGAAATGTAGCCATAAGATCTCTCTGGAGCCTTCAGTTCTCCAGCCTGAACAGTCCCAACCCTCAGCTTGTCTTCGTAAGAGAGGTGCTCCAGCCCTCTGATCATCTTTGCGGCCCTCCTCTGGACCCGCTCCAGCAGACCCACATCTTTCTTATGTAGGAAGCCTCAGAGCTGGATACAGTACTCCAGGTGAGGTCTCACCAGGGCAGTGGCAGAATCACCTTTCTTGATCTGCTGGCTGTACTTCTTTTGATGCCACCCAAGACGCTTCTGGGCTTCAAGTGCACATTGTTAGCTCATGTCCACTTCCCTGTCCTTCAGTACCACCAAGCCCTTTTCTGCAGGGCTGCTCTCAGTTTCATCATCCCCTAGACTCTATTGATATTGATGGCTGTCCCAACCCAGGTGCAGGACTTTGCACTTTGCCTTATTGAACCTTGTGAGATTTTCCTCAGCCCAACCTCTCCAGCCTCTTCAGGCTCTCCTGGATGTTCTTTTCTTTATTCTGTTATAGTCTATAGCAAAAATGAAGCAACACATTTAACACATTTAGTTACTGATATGTCAGTAACCCTTTTTAGAGAATGACTCAGGTTGAGAGTGTTCTAGTGAATGTATTCTTCCTATAGTTGTCTATGATGCTTAAGAACAAAAGTGTTGTTTAAATTCTGTGTTAAATATTTAAGATATGCAATGTTTCAAATAATTTAAAATGACCTTAGAATAGACCTTAGAGAAGGCTTCCTTATAGTAGCCTTCCAATATCTGAAGGTGGCTTACAGGAAGGCTGGGGAGGGACTATTTACAAGGTCTTGTAATGACAGGACAAGGGGCAATGGGTTTAAACTGGCAGAAGGGAGATTTAGACTGGATGTTAGGAGGAAGTTCTTTACAGTGAGGGTGGTGAGGCACTGGAACAGGTTGCCCAGGGAGGTCGTGGATGCTCCCTCTCTGGAGGTGTTCAAGGCCAGATTGGACGAGGCCTTGAGTGACCTGTACTAGTAGGAGGTGTCCCTGCCTATGGCAGGGGGGTTGGAACTAGATGATCCTTGAGGTCCCTTCCAACCTTACCATTCTATGATTCTATGAAAATCAATAAGTTTTTTTCCATTTTGCAACAAAGGTTGCAAATTTAAAAGATACATGCACATTTTTGCTAGTTTCAGTAGCCTATGAATGTTACACCTATAAAAATAATGTGCCTGTTTGAACTCTTGGTCTGTGAGGTGAAGTTTCGTGTACCTGCTTTTCCTTCACTGTGATAAATACTCTCACATGCTCTACCAGAGTGTAATTAATAATAGATACAATATTCTAGGTGGGGTTTTTCATGTTGTCAGCAAGAGCTCCAGAAGAGAGTCATGCCTGGGAAATTCTACATGTGAATGAATGTTTCCTTTTTTTCTCTCCTCTCCTTTATTCTCTCATTTCAAATACTCATCATATCTGTCTAGTATAAAACTAGGCCTATTGGGGGAGGAGAGTCTAATTCATCTTGCTCTGTTTGTAATTCAGGTGAAGTGCCACCAATGAGATGGATAGTAAACTTTGACCGAGATCTTCTGGATGGTCTGGTACTGGCGGCGCAGCTGGCATCTTATTGTCCGTATTTGGTAAGGACTTGCCTTAATATTGTGCGAGGTTTATACAGGTTATAAATGGGTTTACTTAGGCCTCGTTTTCCTTTGGAATTGTTTTCTTGTATGTTTTTTAAAAAGGTACAACTCCCTCCTCCATGACATATAGCAAGTCTAAAGTGATTATTTAAATATATTTATCTTTTTTTCCCTCTGGGTAAGTTCTTAATGGGGATTTTGGGTTTGAAATTAGAATGTTGTGGATTTCTGAGAGAGTGAAAATCCAAACATAGTAATT
This sequence comes from Eubucco bourcierii, assembly GCA_013396675.1. Lineage (NCBI taxonomy): Eukaryota > Metazoa > Chordata > Aves > Piciformes > Ramphastidae > Eubucco > Eubucco bourcierii. Next base: position 4,565 of record VWZE01020944.1, on the reverse strand, counting down.
TTGATTAGTGGAAGATCAAGAGTTTGATTTCTTTGTCTTCTCTAGATTGCTACTCACTTTGTAAGAATGTATACTAATCCAAGAGAGCCTGAGCAGTTTCTGCACAACTGTTTGATACTTGTGAATGCTATGAATGCTGTCAATCTGGCTATAGGCATAAAGGTAAGTGATTTTACACAAGTAGTTTTTAGATAATTTAAAATTTTTTTATTTTTTTTTTTACTTTCATGACTGAAATATTGTACATCAGAGTAAAATGATATTTTACTGAAGTACTTTTGCTTCCTGATGTGTTACTGTATAATGGAAACCAAACTACTGTTTCATATGAGTACATTTAATTACAAATAATTTTGATAATTACTTGCTTTGTGGAATCACATACACTTAAAACTAGCTGAACAAAAGATTCATTCACTTCAGATTCTAGCATCATAAATCACTCATTGAAGATCTTGAGTGGATTTTATTATTACATTCTAAGGCAATTTAGAAAAAAAAATCATATTTAGGAACAAACATCATATACTTAAGGAGGAGTGGTAAAAAAATTATGAGTGTCTGGTAACAATTAAGTACATCTGTCTAATAAAAAACATACAGGAGGGCTCTGTCCCAGATTTGATACACACAGAAGTCAGTAAATTTGGACTCTTAGTGAAAAGTAACGCTGGAAGCTGCCAGCTTCTGGTGTTCTTTTTCGGGAGGAATATGATAATACTGCTGTTAGTTTCTTTTTAAATATGGATTCACTTGGGATCATTTTTATATGTTTAGTAACATGTTTTATACCTCTGTCTTTTTTTTTTCTTCCCACTAGCCTAGAGCTTAAATTTTTCTATATATTGTACCCTTGAATTTTTTTTTTTTCCTCTAAAGGCATTTTTTTCCTGCTCACAGTATACATTTCCTTAGCTGACCATTTGTGAGTTATTTATAGCTGTGGGTTTTGATAGCACCATGTAAAGATACACTGAATTTTTCAGAGAGACTTGATCACTTAAAAAAGTTGCTACCACAGCTAAACCAAGTAAAGCAAAGCTCTGCTACCTGGTCAACAACCCTTCAGACAGAGAAGGCTTTTCAAGCTCCAGTTCTGAGGCCCTTTACGTGTACTACAAAGCTTATGGCCTTTTAACAGCAATACCAAGGCTGTATTACAAGGTTAAATGCTCACAGGGATTCCTGCTCTTATCTTCTACATGCTGGGAGCATGTGTTAGTTACCTATTTATTAGCTATTAAAAATAGCAGATTCCCTCTTATTTTCCTTTTTTGCCTTGCTCACTGATTCATTAAAAATCTTGTCCTTACCAAAACTGTCAGGAACTGTTTAAGGTCACATAATTCTCTTCAGAATTTGCAAAGTGATGCAGCTTCCATCATGAACGAAGTGAATGTCAAGGACTGGGATGGGCTGGAGTGAGTGTGGAACATACTGGGGTGGTTAGAAAACCAGAAGAGGACAGAGTAAAACAGACATAGTATTTGTTAGTGTAGAAGGAAATTTTCCCAATGAATGAATCTGGGGCAAAGGTGTGTTGTGAATAAAGTTGTATAAAAGGAAGCTCAATTGCAACTTTTCCCTGTCCTCCCTCCCATTCAATTGTGCTATGATTAGGTGGAAAAATGACCCCTGCTATTTCCAGTTGTATCAGCTGCTCTCTTGCTTCTGCATCCTGGTACACATACACTGTTGTAAATGGCTTCACTGTGAAAGGCCAAGCCAAAATCTGGTTTGTATACGTGTGACTGACAGGAAGTGGGAAAAAATAATTTAGGTATAATCCTCAAAATGAAGGCATGTTTTGCCTCAGCTTTTAAGAAGAAAAAACAAGCAGTTCAGCATAATGAAGGTGGAAGCATAACTCCAGAGCATTCTGTTTAATGCACTTTAAGACTACAGTATCTACAATGCTCCAATATTATTAGTTCAGCATATTTTTAAGGTGCTGATGTTTTTATAAATGGGATAATCCATCTCTGCATAGACTGGGAATTCAAACAAAACTATAGAAACAGTCATTGCCAGAAAAAGGAACAGATCTTGAGTTTTCAAAGTATGTTTAAAAAAAAAATGAAAAAGAGAAGGTACTTTTTACATAATTTATTGGAATTAATATATGACTTCCAAGACTACTGTAGAAATTTCTCAAGCTTTTTGATCTTCAGCAATAAAAGCAGCAAAATTGTCCTAATTTGGGATTTTTCTGATGGTCTTATCTCTTAAATTTAGCAGGCTAGAATGTTTGGAAAGTATTGACAAAGTACTTGACTCTCAGGCAATCACTGCCTCTCAGCTTTCAGGGCAGCTTTGCATTAATTATGCAAGGATGGTTGTGATAACACAAGCTGAGACTCTTACTAGGTCTGGAATGGATGACAACTTTGATCGCTTTAAGAATCTAAGATTCTGTAATAATAGAGGAGTTTAACTGGACGATTTCAACTGCAAGTTTAAATAATACCTCTAACAGAGTTCAAAGCTTTAAAATCCTTTTAAGGATTAAGGTGTAGGCTTAAGGTGGAGTACTTTGGGCAAGAAATTCTTTGTTTGCACATCCTAATCGTGACTGACAGTTCAACTATCTTTCTATGTTGGTTTTTTTTTTTTTTTTTTTTTTTTTTTTTAAATGTTTGATATTTTAAAGTTCTAAACTGCTTTGATTTGAAGAGGACTCAACAGAAAGCCCAAAGTAAAATATTACAAGATAGGATGGCGGATAGCTGTGATATGAAAGTAATATTTGTGACAAGGATGGATTAGGAGAGAAGATGCAGTGATTAGGGATAGTCAGTAGAGGAACTCAATTTCCTACTGACTGATTTAAAACTGGGCTCAACAATTTATACTTGAATCAAGTAAAAGGAAGAGTATTTTCACACCTATAGAAGATGGTCATGTAAAACTGAAGAGCGTTAAGGAGGAGGAAATAAATGAGTTTTCTGTTGAAAGGAAGGGAGGGATGTAAACAGTGTTTCTTCACAGACTCACATCAAAGAACAGGTGTCTGACTAAATAGCTGTTATGTTTTCTTCATCCTGCTGCTTTAGGAACCGCATCCATTCCCTTGATTAATATACTGGATGGTATTGAAATTCTGGAATAGATGGTTCATTATAAAAATTGCCTTATAAGAATAATTTTTAAAAGATTTAAAGTAGGTTTTATTTCCTCTGATGCTCTATTTAGGTAATAAACATCTAATCTTGCTGAGGATAAGAATATAATTGGTCATAAAAATAAAAAATGTGGGGGCTGAAAGTGTGGTCCTGTGAGAAAATGGTGCAATGTCATTTATAGAAGAAAGAATAATTTATAGGAATGTTGCTTTATTCTCAGAGGGCCATAGAAATGTTAGTAGTGTTGACAATAAGTATTAAAGTGAGGCTTTACTGACAGTATCAACAAAAAATTGGACTGATACAACTTTTCCCTCATTGTTTACTAAGAGATTTTGGTCCTAAAAAGGTACAGTAATAACACAACTTACCAATTAACAAGATGTGTTATTTAAAGCTTAAATCAATTTAATAAAAAAGGGCAAATCTTAAAAAAAAAATTGACAAAAGTAGTTGTGCCAAAAACGTGAGCTTTTTATTTAATATAGTTCAACTAATGTCACATTTTATTAGATGGAGTGTATTTACTTCTAATTTTTTCATTAATTTGACCTCCTCAAAAGTGTCACATTAATATTTTGATTGCTTTCTTAATTTACCTGGAAAAGATAATAACCAAGGCTTCCACTGGACCATCTCATTCCACCCTGTACTACTGCAGCTGGAGACATCTGGCAGATTTCAGTTAGATTTGCCCTGTTCTCAGGAAGGATCTCACAGTACCACTGTACACTCTTCTACTGAAATTTTACTTCATGTCTAACACATTGCAGGCTTGCTGCTTTTTCCAGGGTACATTTCAGGGCCTTCCTTATATAAGGAAGTACACATCCAGAGAAGGAAGTTTTATACTAGGTTTGCTCACTGCTTATTAATCTTGAGTCAGTGAGTCAGCTTAGGGCCATGAGCTATCCAGGAGAGAAATGACACTTAATCCTTTTGAAGAGTAAGAGTGAAGATGCTGCACACTGATTGGAACTTTCTGTGTGCAGTTCTGGAGCTCTCAGCACAGGAAAGACATGGAAGTGTTGGAGCGGGTCCAGAGGAGGGCCATGAATATGAGCAGAGGGCTGGAGCAGCTCTCCTATGAGGACAGGCTGAGAGAGTTGGGGCTCTTCAGCCTGGAGAAGAGAAGACTTCCAGGAGACCTTAGAGTAGCCTTCCAGTATCTGAAGGGGGCCTACAGGAAGGCTGGGGAGGGACTATTTACAAGGTCCTGCAATGACAGGACAAGGGGAAATGGGTTTAAAGTGGCAGAGGGGAGATTTAGACTGGATGTTAGGAGGAAGTTCTTTACAGTGAGAGTGGTGAGGCACTGGAACAGGTTGCCCAGGNGCAATCAGGTAGAATGAATACATCCACAAGCTAGGCCAAATCTATAGGACTAAAATCTTCTAGAGTCTCCCATCCGATCAGCAAGGTGAAGTGGATGAGGCCCTCTAT
>VWZE01020943.1:67367-77519 GCA_013396675.1 Eubucco bourcierii | reverse complement strand
AGAAGAAGAGGAGGAGGAGAAGAGGAGGAGGAGAGGAGGAGGAGGAGAGGAGGAGGAGGAGGAGAGGAGAAGAAGAGGAGGGAAAGGGAGGAGTAGTAGGCAGGTGTTCAACTTGCCTGTTCTCACCCTGATGGACTCAGAGCAATGCCTAAGGTACAGCAGAATAACAACAACAACAACAACAACAATAAATAATAATAAATAATAATAAAGGGAGATGCTACAGAAATTTAACTTAATGTAATTAAAATGAGGGGAAAGAAAAAAGGCAAAAGAAGGCTGCTGAGAAGAAAGGACTGAACCAGGAAACTTCTCCTTGCCCACAGGAGGTAGCCAAGAAAACCAACCTGGGAATTTCATAGGATCATAGAGTGGGAAGGTTGGAAGGGAGCTCAAAACTCAGCCAGTGCCAACCCTGCCATAGGCAGGGACACCTCCCACTAGCACAGGGCACTCAAGGCCTCATCTAGCCTGGTGCTGAGCACCTCCAGGGAGGTTGTGGAGCACAGAAGCACCCAACGTGATCAAAGCTCATGTTGGGTGATTCTGTGCTCCACAACCTCCCTGAGCAACCTGTGCCAGTGTCTCCCCACCCTCAACCTGTGCCAGTCTCTCCCCACCCTCACTGCAAACAACTTCCTCCTCACATCCACTTTCANGCAGCCCTCTCAGCATCTTGGTGGCCTCCTCTGGACTGGCTCCAACACTTCCATGGCCTTCCTGTGCTGGGGGCTCCAGAACTGCACCCAGGACTGCAGCTGGGGTCTGAGGAGAGCAGAGCCAAGGGGCACAATCCCCTCCCTTGCCCTGCTGCCCACACTGCTCTTGCTGCAGCCCAGCACACAGTTGCTGTCTGGGCTGCACTCACACTGCAGCCTCAGGTTGAGCTTTTCCTCACCCCAGACCCCCAGGGCCTGTTCCTCAGGGCTGCTCTCAGCCATTCCCCACCCAGCCTGGAGTTGTGCTTGGCATTGTGCCCACTCAGGGGCAGGACCTTGCACTTGGCCTTGTTGAATGTGCTGAGGTTGGGCTGGGCACAGCTCTGCAGCCTGTGCAGGTCCCCCTGGATGGATCCCTGCCCTCTAGCAAGTGCCTGTGCCACACAGCTTGGTGCCAGCTGCACACTTGCTGGTTTGGGATCTGCTCCCAGCAGGACTGCTCAGCCCTCTGTGGTCTTGCTCAGGTTGCCTCACCTGGTCCCCCTGCTGTGGCTGAGGTGTGGCTGTGGCTGTGCCAGCCTGCAGTGGGCCTGGCTGGGCTCTGCTGCCCACGCTGCAGTGGGTCCCATCCTGCAGCAGCAAGATGAGGACCTCCCATGGCCTCCTCCTGGAGAGCAGCACTGGCAGGAGTGGGAAGGCAGGAAGGGATGGAGCTGGGCAGGGGAAATGCAGGAGGTCACCTTGCTCATTGTGCACCCCCAGAGCAGGGACAGCTCTGCCTGGGTCACCCCAGACAGGTCTTGACCTGACCCTTCTCAGCCTGCCAGCAGCAGGAGGCTTGAGCCACGGAAGTTGAGCTCCCAGCTGAGGCCAAACTCAGGGCTCTTGACTGTTCCAAACACCTCCTGGAGGCACAAAGGGCAAATGTGGAAACCCTCTCTGAAGCAACACCAGCCTGGACATCTTTCCACCCTCACTGGCCTGGCACTGCTCGAGGGGCAAGACAGAAACCCATCCCCCCCTGCCATGCTCTCACCCTCCAGCTCGGATCCCACTGCTGAGCCCAGGCTGAGCCCAGGCTGCAGGCAGAAGGGTGAGACCCAAGCACACAGAAGGGTGACCTGGCCTGGGGCTTCCCCTGGCCTTGACCTCCTGGGAGGAATTGCAGCAACTCCATGATTAAGGCTGAGCAGAGATAACAGAGGGAAAGTCGAACCCTCCCCAGCCTGGCTCCGTGGGTCTGATCCTTCCCTGTGCCCAGCACTCCTCGGGTGGTGACTGAGCTCCTCTGGTGCCATCTCCCTGAGGAGTCAGAAATGTGAGGGCTCAGCCCCCTCAGCTCAGCCCAGGCTGGGTGCTGGCTCCTTCACCAGCCCCAAAGCCAAGCCAGAGGTGCACTGCAAGGGCCAGGAAGGATGTGGCTGGAAGTGGGCACAGCTCAGCTCTCACCGTGGGTCCTTAGCTTGGCTCTTCCCAGCCCCCAAGCTGCTTTCTCATGCTCCCCAGCAGGGACCCAGGGCAGAGAAGGATCCTCCAAAGGCTTTTGGAAGCAAGGGGAGAGCTGAAAGCTTTTCCTGCTGGCTGCTTTCGTTGTGGTTTGCTTTAATTTGATTACGAACGTCTGGCACAACAAAAGCAAACCCCAGGGGGGAGGACTCAGACAAACTTCAGCTGGTCCTGGGACATGCCCCACATGTTCCCTGGCATCAGGAGCTTGGGCAAAGCCTTTTCAGATGTCTTCTTCTTACCTTGAAGTGAGCTATTTCTGTGCTGCCCTCCCCAGATGCACACCCACAGAGCCTCCAAGCAGCTCTGCTCCACACAACCAAATACCCTCAGGTCACAAAGCTTGGCCAAGCCTTGCTGGAGCCCCCAGCCCTGTGTGGCAGCTCCGTGGAGGGCATCCCCTGCACAGCACTTCTGTGCCACCCTCACCTCTGACCCTCTGGGGGCTCCAGAATGAGCACTGCAGAAGGGTCCTTTAGGACAGGTGGAGACTGGGGGTGAGGAAGAACTGCTTGGCACTGAGGGTGGAGAGAGACACTGGCACAGGTCCTGCTGACCTAATGCCACCATGGGCACCAAACCATGGGGGGCAGGTAAAGTGACCTCTACTCAGTAAGCCTGGAAGGAAGAAGTTCTTTGCAGGGAGGCTGAGGAGAGACTGGCACAGGTTGCCCAGGGAGGTTATAGGGCACAGAGAGGGAGGGTGAGGAGAGACTGGCACAGGTTGCCCAGGGAGGTTATAGGGCACAGAGAGGGAGGGTGAGGAGAGACTGGCACAGGTTGCCCAGGGAGGTTGTAGGGCACAGAGAGGGAGGGTGAGGAGAGACTGGCACAGGTTGCCCAGGGAGGTTATAGGGCACAGAGAGGGAGGGTGAGGAGAGACTGGCACAGGTTGCCCAGGGAGGTTATAGGGCACAGAGAGGGAGGGTGAGGAGAGACTGGCACAGGTTGCCCAGGGAGGTTGTAGGGCACAGAGAGGGAGGGTGAGGAGAGACTGGCACAGGTTGCCCAGGGAGGTTATAGGGCACAGAGAGGGAGGGTGAGGAGAGACTGGCACAGGTTGCCCAGGGAGGTTATAGGGCACAGAGAGGGAGGGTGAGGAGAGACTGGCACAGGTTGCCCAGGGAGGTTGTAGGGCACAGAGAGGGAGGGTGAGGAGAGACTGGCACAGGTTGCCCAGGGAGGTTATAGGGCACAGAGAGGGAGGGTGAGGAGAGACTGGCACAGGTTGCCCAGGGAGGTTATAGGGCACAGAGAGGGAGGGTGAGGAGAGACTGGCACAGGTTGCCCAGGGAGGTTGTAGGGCACAGAGAGGGAGGGTGAGGAGAGACTGGCACAGGTTGCCCAGGGAGGTTGTGGGGCACAGAAGCACAGAATGGGATCAAAGATGGGATCAAAGATGGGATCAAAGATCCCATTCTGTGCTTCTGTGCTCCACATCCCCCTGGAGGTGTTCAGCACCAGGCTGGATGAGGCCTTCAGTGACCTGTCCTAGTGGGAGTGTCCCTGCCCATGGCAGGGCTTGGCACTGGATGATCTTTGGGTTCCTTCCCAACCCAAACCATTCTATGGTTGGAACCAGATGGCCTTGAAGGTCCTTCCCAACCCAAACCATTCTGTGCCTGGAACCAAATGGCCTTGAAGGTCCTTTCCAACCCAAACCATTCTATGGTTGGAACCAGATGGCCTTGAAGTGCTCCAGGCCAGGCTGGATGGAGCCTTCAGCAGCCTGCTCTAGTGGGACTGTCCCTACCCATGGCAAGGGCTTGGAACTGGGTGATCTTTGGGGTCCCTTCCAACCCCTGAATCTGAGCCACCTGAAGCCCCCCAGGGTTGCTCCCATCACACTGAAGCACTGTAAGGACCAATTTCTCCAGAGGACTGGAACCAACTCTTCTCCTTTAGGAGGAGGACAAAACTTCCTGGTCAGGATGGTTCAAAGCTGGCTGCAGAAAGCAAACTCCCTCAGCCCTTGGCAGCACTCTGAGCCTCTGCCCCTTCCCAAAGCAGAGCCTCTGTGGTCCTGCAGAGGGGAGATGTCCTCTTCATTTCCAAAGTTCTTCCAGGCCCAACAGGAAATGTGCTGCAGCACCGTGAGAAAGTTGCTGCTTGTGGCTGTGTCTGGCCCTAACCAGAAACAGAAGTGCCAGGAGGTGGGATGGGAGTGCTGGAAACCTCCCCAGCCTCCCTGGGGGGAGCACTGAAGGTCTGCATGCTTCAGATGAGCTTTTGGATGCTCCCCTCCAGCTCTTAGCTGTCTGCCCTGCCCTGCTGGCCACTGAGAGCAGCAAAGCACCAACAAGTCAAGGAGCCTCTGGAGCAGCAATTCCCAGGGAGGCTCTGGAAGACCTTTTGGCCCCTGTGTGTGTTGTGGAGCCTCACAGGGGCTGTGCTTGGCTTGGCTCTGGTGGTCCCAACACAATTCCCTGCGTGCTGGCCCAAGAGGCAGTCTGCTGGGGGAGCTCCTGGGGCTGCTCCATCGTGACCCAACCTGAGTGCATGGCTGAGGGCATCTCATGGTGCTCCAGCAGGGATGCCACTGGAAGTGCCACTCACTCTGCCACTCCTGGGGTCTGGATTCTCTCCTCACCTTAGACCCAAGCCCTCTGAGAGATCCCAGCAAGAGTTCATCTCTTGATCAGACCTAGGAAATCAGGAGAGGGGATCCTGCCCGTGGGCTCTGCTCAGACCTCACCTCCAACCCTGCCTCCAGCTCTGCTGTCCCCAGCAGGAGGAGGACTCAGAGCTGTGGAGTGAGGCCAGAGGAGGCCACAAAGATGCTGCCAGGGCTGGAGCAGCTCTGCTGTGGGCACAGGCTGAGGGAGCTGGGGGGGTGCAGCCTGCAGAGGAGAAGGCTCCAGGGGAGACCTCAGAGCTGCTGCCAGTGCCTGAAGGGATCCTGCAGGGAGGCTGCAGAGAGACTTCTGCTGAGGGAGTCTGAGCCAGGCCAAGGGGAATGGTCTGGAGCTGAGGCAGAGCAGGGTGAGAGTGGAGCTGAGGAAGAAGTTGTGCAGTGTGAGGGTGCTGAGAGCCTGGCACAGGCTGCCCAGGGAGGTTGTGGCTGCCTCCTGCCTGGGGGTGCTCAAGGCCAGGCTGGATGAGGCCCTGAGCAGCTGAGCCAAGCTGAGAGCTGTCCCAGCCTGGGGCAGGGAGCTTGGAGGAGATGAGCTCTGAGTTCCCTTCCAACCTGAGCCATTCCATGGTTCTATCAAACCCAGAGAAGGCAGTCCCAGAGAGGAGAGTCTGACCAGATGCTGCCTGGCATCTCTTGACCACCTCCAGGAGCCTCCTCTAAGCCTCTGCACCAGCACCAGGAGCTGCTGCCAGAGCCACAGGGGCAAGGAGACACCAAAGGTCTGGTGGTGGCTCCGTGCAGCCCAAGCCACACAGGCATTACCCAGGCCAAACCCAGTGCCAGGCAGTGCCAAGCCCCCTCAGCTCCCTCTCTGGGCCGTGGAGAGGTGGAGGTGGCCTCCAGAGAGGGTTCAGAGGCCAGGTGCAGTGATCCATGGTGTGCAGTGATCCATGGTGTGCAGTGGCTGTGCTCTCCCCAGCCAGCCCAGAGGAGAGCTCTGTGCCCATCCTCCTGCCTTTGCCACCCCCCAGCTGCCCCCAGCCCTGCAGGGCTCCCAGCAGCTGGGAAGGTCAGAACCTGTGTGGGCTGAGCCCCAGAGCCCTCCGGGGCTGCTGCTGCCCCTGCAGCCAGAGGACTCTCAGCCCTCCTGGAATTTCTCGTTCAAAACAATGCGTCAGAGGCGGAGCAGGAGCAGCTCCCAGTGACTCCTCACCTGCCCAAGGCCCCTGGGCAAAGGTGGAGTGGCTCTCCGTGGTCCATCCCTTGGCTTCCTGTTTGCTCTGCCCACAGCACGCTCCTGGAATGGGCAGCAGTGCCCTTTCCTGTAGGCCAAGGTGCCCTGCTTGATTAGGAGCAGGGTTACCTGGATACGGAGGCTGCATCAAAGGGAATCCTGCCCTGCTGGCATCCCGTGGATGCTTGGCTAATTGTAGGTTCCTGCTGCTTGGAACCAGTTCAGCTCCTGGTCTTGGCTCTGCTGGAAGTTGTTGTGCTGGAGAAGAGCATTGCATGCAAAAAGGCAGGGAGGGGGAAGAGCAGGGAGCTGCCCTCAGCTTCCACTGGGGAGATGCTGTCATCAGAACAGCACAGACAGGTGGCACTGAGAGGCACTCCTGAGCCCCAGCAGCTGGTGGAGAAGGGAAGAGGCATGGGTGGCACTGAGAGGCACTCCTGAGCCCCAGCAGCTGGAGAAGGGAACAGGCATGGGTGGCACTGAGAGGCACTCCTGAGCCCCAGCAGCTGGTGGAGAAGGGAAGAGGCAGCAGGGCTGAGAGGTTAACATGCTCCAGCTGAGCTCTCCCCATGGATTCTCCCCACTCTGCTGCACAGCTTTGGTCAAATCATCTCCCCCAGGCCTGGAGGTCTCCTCCTTGTATCCCACCCTGGAGAATGGCACTGCCCAAGTGGCAGTTTTCAGCCTCTTGGCTCTCCTTCACCAGCCTCAGGCTTTCCTGGGTGATTCCTCCTCCTCCTCCTGGATACCAAGAAAAGAAAGTGAAATCAATCAGAACAGCTCACTCTGCCTGGGCTCATTTTCCTCTTTCCCAGGTCAAACCTCCCCAGCCCAAGCTCTTCTTTAATTACTGCATTTTCTCTAATCATCCACTGGCAGCCCATAAAGACCAGCAAGACACCAGTCAGAAGTCACCAGGGGAGGATGATGTGCTGGAAGGGAGGCAGAGCCCTCAGCCCAGGCTGGTTGGCACCCTTCAGCCATCAGCTATTATCTCATTTTCACCTCTTTGCTAATGACCTTTTCTAGGCAGGCAGAGAAAGGCCTTGAGGGGTGAGGCACTGCTGGCTTGGGCCAGCTCTCAGCTGCCTTGGAAGAAGTGGGAAAGAAGTGGCCTCGAGTCTCTTAGCAGGGCAAGCTGAGAGCCCTGAGGGTGCTGAGCCTGGAGAGGAGCAGCCCCAGGGGGGCTCTGATTGGCACTCAGCAAGAGCTGAAGGGTAGGGGGCAAGGGGCTGGGGCTGGGCTCTGCTCAGTGCTGCCCACACTGCTGCTGGTCTAAGCCAGCATTGTGCTGAGTTTAGAATCACAGAACTGCTTTGGTCCCAAAAGCTCTCTGGGATCATCCAGTCCAACCAGCAGGGCCACTGAGCCCTGGTCCCACAGTGCCATGGCCACAAGATGCCTGAACCCCTCCAGGGATGGGCACTCCACCACCTCCCTGGGCAGCCTGTGCCAAGCCCTGACCACTCTTGCAGCAAAGAAATTGTTGCTGTTCTCCAGGCTAAACCTCCCCTGGGGCTGCTTGAGGTCATTTCCTCTCCTTCCAGATCCTAGGGAGCAGAGCCCAACCTCCACCCCCCTGCAGCCTCCTCTCAGGGAGCTGCAGAGAGCAAAGAGCTCTGCCCTCAGCCTGCTCTGCTCCACACCAACCCCCCCAGCTCCCTCAGCTGCTCCTCCCCAGCTCTGTTCTCCAGACCCTTCAGCACTTCATTGCCCTTCTCTGGCTCTGCTCCAGCCTCCCAATGTCCTTCTTGGAGTGAGGGCCCCAAAACTGGACCCAGGATTTGAGCTGTGGCCTCACCAGAGCTGAGCACAGGGGGCCAATCCCTGCTGGCCACATCAGTGCTGACCCAGGCCAGGCTGCTGGTGCCCTTCTTGGCCACCTGGGCACCCCCTGCCTCACCTGCAGCTGCTGTCAAGCAGCACCCTCAGGTCCTTTTCCACCAAGGAGTTTCCAGCCACTCTGCCCCAACCTGGAGCATTCATGGGGTTGTTGTTGTTGCCATCTGGCAGTGTTCAGCAGAGTTTGTGCCCTTCTGCATCTCACACCTCTGCTGGAAATCTTCCATGTCCCTTTGCTCCATGAGCCACAGGCCAGAGGCATCTCCACTGCCCTGGGTCCTGCCAGGCCTGGAGCTAAGGGGTGGGAGAGGATCTTACCTGCAGGGAGGTACCAAGTGACAGGGTAAAGGGCAACAGGCACAAACTGGGACCCAGGAGGTTCCATCTCAATGGGAGGAGAAACTTCTTTGATGTGAGAGTGCAGAGTTCAAGAGAGAGAAACTGCTGGAGAGAGTCCAGAGGAGGCTGGGAAGGTGCTGAGGGGCCTGGAGCAGCTCTGTGAGGAGCAAAGGCTGAGCCCTGGGGCTGAGAGCCTGCAGGAGAGCAGCACTGTGCTGCTGGGCAAGCTGCTGTGGGTGCCCTGCTGGAGCAGGGGGGCTTGGACTGGCTGAGCCCCAGAGGTCCCCCACTGGCATTCTGGGGTCCTTCCACTCCTCTTTCTGTGCAGTAAGTGAGCCACAAAGTGCTGAGGCTCTCCTGTCTGTGCAGGATGCAGCTGGGAGCCAGACCTCATCTCTACCTTCCCTGCTTCAGGGGTGAGGCTTTGCCTGAGCTGTTCCTTAGCAGGGGGGCTTGGACTGGCTGAGCCCCAGGGGTCCAAGCCAAAGCCTTCTGTGGTTCTGTGCAGTCCCTGGAGATGAGGAGTGTGGGGTCAGGAGCAGCCTGGGCCCGGCTGGGTGGGGGAAGGGCAGCTTCAGAAGCTGAGCCAAGGGCATGAGCTGTGCCTTGGGCAGGGACAGGTTTGCAGCTGACAGCAGGACTGAGCCCTGCTTAGGGAGAAGCTGCTGGAGTGGCCCTGCTGCAGCACCTGGGAATCAGCTGGATCCCAGCACTGGCACACCCTGGGTATAACTCATCAGGAGGGTGGAGGTAGGAACAAGAGAGAGAGTTGAGCAACCCTCAGCTGTTTCATTTCGGGAAGAGTTTCAGCAGTTGGAAATTTCAAACTCTTTGGGAAAAGGGAAGAAGACAACAAGAAGAAGAAGCAAATACTAACAGAAAGGAAGAGGGAAAAGCCAACCCAGCCAAAAGCTGCTGCTGCTCTTTCCTCTGCCCCCAAAGTGGACAAAGAGCCAAGCTCAGCTCTCTCCTCCCAGCCTCAGCAGGGACTCCGCTGCTGCAATGCTCTCAGAATTATTTTCTTTCAGCAGAGGCTGCCCAAAGATGGAGCCAGTTTCATTTTCTGCCCTCAACATTTGCCTTTCTGGAGTGGTTTCTCCTCAGAGGTCAGACAGCTCTGGAAAATGTTTTCTTTCCAGCTCCTCAGCACTTCTGGGCTTGCAGTGAGAGGTTCTCAAAGGCAAAGCCTGGAGCTGGTTGAGTCCTGTTGGGTTTCCAGAGGCTGGGGAGGGGGTAACAGCTGAGGTGAGATCCACCTGGAGATGAATTGTCCAGGCATAAGGTTTGGGTGGGAAGAAGAACTGAGCAGCCAGGCTGGGGCAGATAAAGAAAGAGAGGAAGTTCCATGTGCAAAGTTCAGCCTGGGGATGCCCATGGGAGGCCAACTCCTGGTGATGGAGCAGTGGCACATGGGGTGGCACAAGCTGAGGATCACCAGGCTCAGCCATCCCAGGAGGAGCAGAGGAAGGTTCCAGCACTCTGGCTTTGAGGGATCTCCTCTGGAGTGTTTTAATTCACAGCATCACAGAATGGCTTTGGAAGGCATCTTCAAGGTCATCCAGCCCCAAGGCAGCACCCACCAGCACAGGCTGCCCCAGGCCTCACTCCAGGGAGGAGGCAGCCACAGCCTCCCTGGGCAACCTGTGCCAGGCTCTCCTCACCCTCTCTGGAAAGAGCTCCCTCCTCACCTGTGCCTTCTCATCACATTCCATGGTTCTGAGATTCTGTGTCTCTGTGTCTCTGTGACTCTGTCCCTTCTGCCCTTCTGCCAAGGCAGGTGCCAGGAGCCCCTCTGCCAATGCAGGTGCCAGGAGTGCCTCTACCAAGGCAGGTGCCAGGAGCCCTTCTGCCAAGGCAGGTGCCAGGAGTGCCTCTACCAAGGCAGGTGCCAGGAGCCCCTCTGCCAAGGCAGGTGCCAGGGGCCCCTCTGCCAAGGCAGGTACCAGGGGCCCCTCTGCCAAGGCAGGGTTGGCAGCACACAGGACTGCAGGCAGGAG
>VWZE01020941.1:125801-136291 GCA_013396675.1 Eubucco bourcierii | reverse complement strand
AAGTGTGGGGAGTGGGGAACTCCCAAACCATCACAAGCTTCAGCCAGTCCAGTCTGAAAATACACAGAAATAAACAACTTAATACCAGAAATTTAGCGCTTCTTACTACTCCCTTATTTTTAAAGACTGACAGCTGCAGCACCATGTAAAGTCTTAAAACAGTTTCTGTGCACCACTGACTTCAGCTTGGGAAGCTGTTGCAGTGCCAACTTTACACATGTGCAAGTCCTCAAAAGCTGGGAAATTAATTCACTTAGCATCTTTGGAAATCAAGCACCTGACAATCATGGTGCGAACATTGTAGTGGTCCAAGCAAAGCAGGCACTATGCTCTGAGATCTTGTTTCTCTTTATATTTATCCTACCATAGACTTTTAAGAGGGTAAACTCGAGCGCGCAATCAGCTCAGCTGTGAATCAGTGTATCTGTCTTTGTTTTGCCAATTATCTTCATCTAAACTTAAGAGGATGTGAAAAATCTACTTTAAAGAAGAAAAAATACATAATGCAGAACAAACATAGGGAGCTACTTACATGGGTGTGAGATATATTCCACCCCCAACTGTTCCTAGAGAAGCTGCCTATATTTCATATACCTCTAAAATCACAGAACAAGTAACAGCTGTTCTGTAAATGCCCAGTTTGGCACCAGTTCGCTGAGTTTTACTGTTTTAACGCTATGATTGAACTCTGCAAGACATGGTGACTTGCTCTCATAAACACCTTTAAAACAAGTGATTGAGGGTAAATCAAAGTTCTTAACCACTACCAATTGCAATTGAGCAATAGAGGTAAGAATGTGATAGGAAAGGAATTTCACCATTATTCAAAACAAATGTCGTAACCTGGAACAGCTACTCCAAGAACTGGTAAGGCACATGGCAAAACAAATTCAGCATTATTGTGCAAAGGGCAAAAGACAAGGGGATACTTACTGAAAATGCAAGTCCAGTTCTGCTTACTTAGTGAGTATGCGAAGTCCTTTAACTTCATTGTAAATTTACTGTAGTGCCTCTATAATATTCACCACCTTCTCAGACGAAATACAGAAGCCCTTCTTATTCTAAATCCAATCACAAACCACTGCTGGATATGCTCCACCCTTGCAATTACATACTGCTCTGGGTGATCACATTCCACCTCTTTCCTTCCCTCCTCATCTTCTGTACTGCAGCTCTTTCTATTCAGTGCTTTTCTGGAAGCATTATCTCTCTTCTAATAATCACCACATTAATGAGAAATTTTAACTTTGGCCTTTAAACAGTATGAAACTAGTTCTGACAACTCTTACAATTTTTTTTGGAACAATAACAGAAAAGTAAAGCCCCTTTTCAACATGTCAACTACATGGATTTATATATGACGGAACCGTAAGATGAAATGCTATCTTTCAGCCTTCTGTAACAATATGATACCATTCACTCTGTTAACTTCCAGTGCTGGTGTGCTGACTGCACAGAAACACAGGCAACTGACAAATTTTTTTGCTTTTCGATAGCCAAAACACCAAGTAGGTGTACTGAGGTTTCCGAAGGGCACCACCTATTTATTAATCATATTTTAGATGCAATTTTTAAGGTAAATAAAAGCAATAAAAGGAAAAATGAGCAGTCTATTGAAACTGTAGCTTCTGTTAATTACGAATACTCTATTGTGCTGGTTTGAGGCTAATTGGAATATTTTAATAGACAATATTACACTATAGGCTGTGAAAGGAAAACATCATGATGTCTACTTCACTCATACGCTTGCTGGAGAATTGTTTGGGAATACTAACCAAAACAATTGATAAGTCAGTGGCTCTCTGTCGCTTGCTGGAACAGGAGCTGCTGGTGTAATCTAGCAGCTTCTGGGCTCTGGCTCCTCTGCTGATTAATCCTCACTAACCACTTTTCTTCTAACCCTCCTGGCCGATCCTCCTAATTTACCTTGCACGTAAGGCAATCCTTGGGGTGAGGTACAGGGGTGGGGAGAAGGTGGAAGGGTGGTTGGGAGCCCCTCCTGGGGTCTCTGATTTCTGGGAGGGGAGTTGTGTTGCTGTATTACCTTTTACTTGTATATTTCTGTAAATATTCTGTATATAGTGTAAATATCTGCTGTACATTATGCAAAGCTGTAAATAGAGCTTCATCATTTAACTTCCAGCCGACTGAGTGCTAGTCTGGGTCATTTTACAAAGTGTGGGGGTTGGGGGAACTCCCAAACCTTCACATCTATATTTACATCCTTACAGCAAATCATAAGTATTGATCTGTGTGATTTCATGCCAGACTAAGCTCATAGGCCGTCTAGCTGGAATAAACCAATGAAGCAATGGTATTTCATCAGGTCTGTATCATTAACAAAGCCAGTGCAAATAAGCAGCCTTTCTGTTACATAATGCCCTTTCTTATTAACCCTTGTGGTAAAAAATGGTAAAAAAACTAGTCTGTTCAAATAGAAGCACAATGTTTACAACGCTGATCAGTTTTGAATGCATTTGCAGGAAAAAAAATACCTATCTGTAGCTTTCTGAGAGGTATCTCAAGGGAAAGAACAGGAAAGTGACAACAAAGACATGTTATAATAGCATGCAATTTTTTCACAAGGCTGCCCAAGTACTGATAGTGCTGAGAACTGTTTTCTCTGAAAAACATGTTTTATGTTTTTTCAGTCCTCTTGGGATGCCTGACTGTACAGCTTGAACTGGTTGCAAAAACCGAAGTGGCCAGGTGCAGCTGGGAGGGTAAGGACAGGGAGGAAAACAAATCCCCAACTTGTAATGACTCTTTTTTCCTGCGTTTACGTTGCTAAATTTACATTTCCAAGGCAATTAGAACTTACTGGCTTGAATATACTTACGCTTATATACTTACACTTACCAACCCTGCAAATGACAGCATTTGCTGTACACAATAAGAAAATCAAATTAAGAGCCTCTCAATGTATACAATACTTCCTTCCTTTACTTATTCAGTTAGTTACTAAAGCTCAGGTTTCCAGTTCCACCAGCAAGTACTCTCTGTGTAGGCAAGAAGTACCATGGCAATGCACATATGAACTGTGTATTGTGGCATGGCTCTGAACTGCAGGGACATGCAGCAAGAAGGACTGGTTTAACTAAGAGTATCTACAGTTGCAAAAGACAGAATGGAAGCCAGGGAGTCAGGCTGCTGATACCTCAAAATCATGGGAAAAACCACTGCTGGCCTTTAGCCAGCTATTCATCAAATGTTTCTCCTCCTTTCCATTTATACCTGCTACTGTTTAGAGCAGTAAATCGGATATTGTTGTCTCATTTTTAAAAACAGATTGCAGGTTATCCGTAAGAGAAAATATGAGATCCATTCCACTAACATCTTTCTTTTTCTTTCTTTTCTTGTTTTTTGCTTTACTTATCATATATACATATATTAGGTTTTTTTTTTAGTCCTTGGTGTTTGGCTTTTTCTCTATTTTTGGAATGTTTACTTAATGTTTGACATCTTACTGTTTCCGCCACATAGTCAGTTTCTCCAGTTGTGGGTTTTTTTGTTTCAAAATATTCTTACATGGAAACAAGAGAGAATTTTTTTTTTTAAAAATCCTCTACCTGTGGTTTTACTGACTTGTAAACCCACAAAATCTGGCAGACTGACAAAGCTGAAATCTGTCAGACTGACAAAGCTGGAGGGGGAATCTTGTGTCTTTTTAACTAAGGTTTTGAAGCTGACTAGACTTCAAGAGTAGTACTAACAACAACCAAAAAAACCACAAAAACCCAACCAACCAACCAACCAAAAAACAACCCAAAAAAAACCCCAACATACTTTGTTTGAAACAAAGTAGCATGCTTGTATTATAAAATTCAACAGAAGGTAGAAGAACCCATAAATTCATCCATAGGATGATGTTTTCTTCCTACATCCCATCCTTTCACCATTTATCAAAGTCCACATTTTTTGTAGTATTTCAATATAACTGAAGTTGAAACTCTCTTCCTTCTCACTTTCCCATATCTTCTGTATTTGGCATTTGATTAGGACCAGGCCCTTCTCCAAGAAGACTATGGCCAGAATGCAGGGTGTGGAGGTGAGGACTGAGCTGAAAGACTGGAAAATAAACTGCAGCCATGAAGTGGCTACTTGTGCATGCACAAGGCCACCTTCCCCAGGAGCAAGTGGGAAGCACCACATGCCTGTGGTGTAAGGGACATGTGAGACATTCTGCCACATGGCAGTTCAGGCACAGAAAATATTTCTACTCCACTTTCAAATGCCATTTCTAAGCTACTTCTTTGCAACTCTCCTGGACTCCATTTAAAGGCTTTCAGTGATGGTGTTTCTGTAAGAGGGACAATCCAGAATATCTGGAGCATATATATGAATATATCTCTGTGACTGAAACACCTATATCACCATACCACGTATATTTTAATAATTAAATTAATGTAACGTTTCAGTAAACATATTAGGTAAATATCAGGGGCACATGGGTTTATTATGAGAGAGTTTGGCTGTGTAATTAAAATTAGTTGCACGCTCCGTATGCACTGTTACTGTGAAAAAGGTTCTACTGTGAATAACTACAAATCAGTTTTCCACAACTATACAAATCCATGAATATACAGAAAAATAATCAGCAGCACATTTTAAAATACGGATTTTAATACAACTTGAGTGTAGCAACAACAGAAGCTGCTGTTCAAGTAAGTGCTAAGTACATTTTTGCATATTTGTGTTTCATCACAACTTGCAAATAAAATTGTACTTTGCAGAGCAAATTAGTAGGTTCTGATACAGTTTTGTACTACTTTTTTGACAGGTGTGTATGTAATACGCTACTACTGGGAAAACATATTTCATGCACAACCTTTAAAAACAAGCACAACAATATTTAAAACATAACGCACTGGATGGATACTCACAAGTTTACAAATATTGACAGAAGAGATCTGGCTGATCTGACTTGAGGCTGAAACTTTTGAAAAGCACCTCAGAGAATCACCTTGCAATAGTATGGAAGAAACACTGGGGAACCTGAGTTGCAATGGCTTTGCACTGAATCTGTACGTTAAGCGTTTAAGACACAACAGATCTGATTTTGCAGCAGTACTTGTCAAGACAAAATTCCCACAGATTTCAGTGAAACTCACCTGCATAAGGATTGTAGTGTTAAGCACACAGCAGTTTCTGAGTGATCATTTTAACATACACACATTTTGACATTTAGTTAGCTTTAAACTTTCAATGCAAAGACGAAACGTAAGCAGAAATAAATGGTGTAAAAGCATTATAAGGTTGTGCTAACCTACACGTTTATAAAATAACGGAATTCAGTACAAGTAGAATTTCCAACTCATAACATCGAAGACTTTCAGAAACTAGCAAGAACCTACTACAGAATGTAAACCAAGAAAGCACATAACCAAGGCATAAGAAGTGTGTATTATCAAGGCATTTTTTGAGATAGGCTTCAGTCACTGGAGATATGTCAAAAAATTTGCTGAACTTAAGACATCTCTAAATACTTTTCAGAAACATTTTGTGCCAATGTAGACATAAACGGTAAGCCTTGGCTTTTGTGTCAGGAAATATTCAAATTTGCACAAGCAAACAGTGAAAACAGGAACTTTAAAAGGCCTTCAATGGAAGGCATCTCATCTGTAAAACCAGAATGCCATGTATTGTTACAACAAATCACTGCATGAGAAAATTAGAGGAGTTTTTATTTATACAGACACTGTGAAGCCAATCCTGACACCTTTACACAGGCATACTGCAGAGCCAGAATGGGACCTTCTTCTCCAACTTCTATACTATCCCTTGTTGGAATTAGGAGATTAAACAGATTAAACTGCTCTGGGAACCTTGGCTTCTGAGCTACAAGGAACAAGTCACAATAGCTAAGTACTTCCAACTTTGTAAAAGGATGATTGTACTTTCGGGTACGGTCCTGTATATAAAAAGTGATCCATCAAACAGAAAAGAAAGGATGGAGCTGAAATTCTCTTTCAGATAAGCTTCCATTCTGAAGAAATGCAACATTAAAACCAAACCAAAAGTTAACTACATGAAATTATCCTAGGTGCCTCAGTTTAGCCCCTACTAAAACACCCTTCCATACCACAAAAACTGCCCACACAATTGGCAGCCTTGATGGACATGACGACTGAATGAGTGTGAAAACTGAATTACAGTCTCGTTCTCTGTAAGTGGTCCTTACGGATCAGCGTACCCATGTGCCACAAGTCAGCAGCATTCCTGTCCATGACGCATCTGTTCCACAGACACAATCCCTCAGACTGAAGCTCTCTCAGCATGATACTATTTAAGGGAGTTAAATACAATTTTTAAAAAATGTCTCTTTGAAACAGTAATTTAAGATACACGTCTATTTGCAACAGACATTTGCAATAGAAACTCTCATTGCAGGCTCCTTCTAATCTGATTTAAGCATGATTTTGTTTCCACTCAGGAAGTTTAAATTAATTTAGTTGTTTCTGAACACTGTTACAGAAAGATGGAAGTATCCAGTGACTCACAACTACAGTTTCTAGTTCAATAGCCACATTTGCTACATAGTCAGGTTATGCTGAAAACTTGTTTGCTTTAGCTACCATTACACGTGGGATTTACATTATTACGCTGCTATCCCATCATGTTCAGATTTTAGACTTGTATAGATTGCCTAAAGAGTGAACAACAGAAAACTCAGATCCTCATGCTTGCTAAATTACAAGTTGTGAGAAAATTTCTGGCATATCCTCCACATTGAAGAGACTCTGTCATTAAAGCACCCCAACATTGAGAAGTCTGATGTGATCTGATTTCCCATTGTTGTCTGCTTTCTTGTTCTATAGATGATGATGATGACAATAACAGTAATAATGATTCAGTAAACTTTCAGTCCAGGAATACTTATTTTAAAAAATAGTGTTTGGTAATTTACCCTGTGCGTGGAAAACAACTTTGGTTTGAAACAACAGGCAAGACAAGAATTATTATTAAAAAAATTAAATCAAAGTAAGTAGTAGTCCATGAAATAGAAACTGAAGCCTCCCCTTGTTTTTCAGAGACCTGTAAAACAGTTTTTGAATACAGGCAATTCTCCCATTCATCTCTTCTATAATTACCTGGAGGACTCAATCAAGTCAATTAGAAAAAACAATATACCTGACAGCATGAAATTTCCTAGCTCTAGGACTTTTCTTTTGCTTTCAAAATGAAAGGTAAATACAGACAACCAAATTAGGACAATAAATTAAGGTAGCCGAAACCGCTGTTTGAGGGATGTTTAATTAGATGAAGAATTCAGTTCAGAAGGTCAAGTTTGTTCCTCTTTGCAAACCACTCCTGCTATCTCCACATAAAGGCACATACTATGAGATAATCCACAAGCAGACTGTCAGCATGAAACAGTACCATGCCTTCTGCTTAAGCAAAAACTCATGGTGCGGCTAGAATGGTTGGCAATTATTTCAGAAAAAACGTAGGTGCTTCCAGACATCACTTTCATGTGAACAATCACGGGGAATGACCAAGAATCAACACAATCAACATCTCAAGTTGAACTGCTTGCTATTCCTAGCTTATAGGACAAGGTTCTCCCTGCTGCTTTCTCATGTGAATTCACAGGCTGTGATCTACCAACAGCAAGCAACTTCCAACACATCTGCTCTCTCCACCTCTCCTCCCCTCCCCCACTTCATTTTCTTTACAACTTTCTCTTTAAAACAAAAATTAAACACATAGTTCAGGAAATACTGTAATATGAAGCTGGCTGTACTCCTAGAAACAGAAAATTTAAGTCTTGGTAAAACCTGACGTCTCCCTGTAAACCCCCCTCCCCAAAACAAACAGGAAAAGACACCATTACCTAATGTCTGAAAATGTAGAGAATATATTCATTCATGGAAAACAGCTCTGCAAGCAAAATGAACTAAAATTGTTTCCTCTGTTTATTACATAGCAAAGAAGACATGCAGGTATCTTTATAACCTGTATCTCCCTGGAAATAGTGTTTTGGGTTTTTTAAATTATCAAGGAGAGCAAGCATTGGTACACATAATCTTTTTAGCACAAAAATGTGCTCAACGAGGCAGACCTGGACACTGTTTTTACTGAGGCACGCTACAACAGTTTCCTACTCCAACAATCCAGACATTGTTTCTAATCATTCTGTACCATTCTGTGATTCTGCTGAGATAAAAACATTATATACTCTATGCTTTCATTTTCAATGAAGTAACTTCATTTGCAAGTAAAATACAGAGAATTCATTCATCACTAATTTCAGTGTTCAATTTAATCCCATGACAATCACATCATCTTACAGATCATTCATGTGGCCATCACTGTAAATCCGACATTTGTGACCAGTCCAAAACAGTCAATTGGTCCAAACTGACTGTCCAAAGGACCGTCCAAGTCAAGTCAAGTCCAAAGGAAGTATATGAAGACAGGTCCACCAGGATGATGCTACATGCTGCACCTATAAAATTAGGCTACTGCTTCCAAGGCTGTGGCTTGTTCTCAATAATAAGTTTCATCGGGCTCTTTAATACCTGGAGTAGCCAAATGTTTCCTTATCAGGAAGGTAAATTCCGACAATCACAATATTTGCACAAAGGAAAGCACTGTTATATTGCTTTGTGTCACAGTAAAAACATTTCATTTCAGCTGCAGAAACCTTCTGCAAGACAGAAACACGCTTTAAGACATTTTTCTTGCACTGTATTATTCTGGTGAGTGGATCCAAAGGACAGGCTATGACAGTTGGTGGTCTTCAGCCTGGAGAAGGGAAGGCTTTGAGGAGACTTTGTAGTAGCCTTTCAGTATCTGAATGGGGCCTACAGGAAGGCTGGGGAGGGAATATTTACAAGATCTTGTAATGACAGGACCAGGAGTAATGGGTTTAAACTGGCAGGGGGGAGATTTAAACTAGATGTTAGGAAGAAGTTCTTTACAGTGAGGGTGGTGAAACACAGGAACAGGTTCCCCAAGGAGGCTGTGGATGCTCCCTCCCTGGAGGTTTTCAAGGTTATGTTAGATGAGACCTTGAGCAACCTGTTCTAGTGGAAGGTGTCCCTGCCTATCGTGAGGGGTTGGAACTAGATGATCTTTGAGGTCACTTCCAACCTAAACCATCCTATAATTATGTAAGAGTTTCCACACTTAGGAGCCTATTTCCAGGAAAGCGGGTGCAGACCTGTGCAGCCTGACTCTCCACCCACAGCCCATAAGGAATCTTCCCCCAAGAGGCACTTATCTAGTGCACAGCATTGACATTCTGGGCAAAGTGTCAGTCCTGACTATGAGTTTAAAACCAACCTGAAGTGTCAGTGGATCGCAGCAGAAGTCAGAGCTTGTGGCTGCTCCCAGCAGCTCTGGCTTGGTCTGACAGCCACACAAATAGGTAAAAGGAGTTCATTACACCTGTTAAGACTCAAGTTGGCAGCAAATAGATAGATTCAAGCACAGGTAGCAAGGACACTGTCATCTCCAAAAAAAGTCAAGTAAAGTTGAAATTTACTTAGCACTGTACATATAACTCCAAGTGCTCTACTGTAAGCCAAAGATGAAAAGCATAAATTGCAAAAGAAACAATTGTTGTCTGAATGGTTAAAAGAATGTATCTTGATGTTTCCAAATTATGAGATCCTTAGAGTACTCTCTTGGAAGAATAAAAACAACAACTGAAAAAAAAAAACAGTTAACAAACAGCAATTATTTTCATAGGAATTATATTTAATAAGTGCCCATTTCATGGCACAGGTCCAAGGGTTATTGTGGCTCTGCATGGCTCAGTGACTACTCTGTTCCAGCTCCCTTTTATTACAGCAGGCTGTTCAGCAGAAACAGAAAGAACAGTAGGCATGCTAACGCCACATTAACCTGCTGAAAACGGGCTCAAAAGCATCTCTTTTTAGATTAGTTCTACGACTGCAATTGTTATATTAGCCCATAACCAGAGAAGGAGGTATCAATGTAGCAATCAAACTAATTTCGATTAAACGAAACAAACCTCCCGTTTCTGTTAGCTTCCTTCATTTCTGCCCTATACATCTGAGTTAAGACTACATGGCATACAAAAACTGAAGCACCCTCTGCAAGTTTGCAGATGACACCAAGCTGTGTGGCACAGTCGACTTGCTAGAGGGCAGGGATGCCATCCTGAGGGACCTGGACAGGCTGGAGAGGTGGGCCCAGGCCAACCTCATGACATTCAACAAGGCTAAGTGTAAGGTCCTGCACCTGGGTAGGCACAATCCCAAGCACAAATCCAGGCTGGGTGGTGAATGGTTGGAGAGCAGCCCTGAGGAGAAGGACCTTGGAGTCTGGGTTGATGAAAAGCTCAACATGAGCCTGCAGTGTGCACATGCAGCCCAGACAGCCAACTGAGTCCTAAGCTGCATCAAGAGCAGCGTGGCCAGCAGGGCAAGGGAGGTGATTCTGCTACTTTACTCTGCTCTTGTCAGACCCCACCTGGAGTACTGTGTGCAGTTCTGGAACCCTCAGCACAGGAAGGACAT
>VWZE01020941.1:97857-113048 GCA_013396675.1 Eubucco bourcierii | reverse complement strand
GCTTTTCATCAACCCAGACCCCAAGGTCCTTTTCCTCAGGGCTGCTCTCCAGCCATTCACCACCCAGCCTGGAGTTGTGCTTGGGATTGTGCGCCGGTTGGGCAGAAAACCAAGAAAACTACTGAACTAAAGCAAACTTTTCTAATTAAAAAAAAACCAAAAACACCCCCAAACAACAAGAAAAACAAACAGATCAACAACAAACAAAACAGAAGTGAACAAAACACCACCACCAAAACAAAACCAAAACCCAAAACCAAAACAACAAACAAAAACCCAAGCTGAAAACCCTGAAACCTACCACTGCTACTACACAAATGGAATTGTATTTGTTCAGAAAAAAAAAAATCCACAATATTACTAAATTGCATTGTGTATTAGAGCTTTAGAGTATAGGTCCTTTGACATTAATCTGATTTCATTCTGTAAGAGATGAGTAACATATTTTATCTAACAGCCCAGGAGGAACCATCAGTGAAAAGAGATATTTGCAGAGATGATTTGTAAGGCCACACACACAATTCCTCCACCTGTGGAAAAGGACTCTTTAAGACTCTACACAGAGCCACCTACTTTATCCAGCTAGGTGTAGAGAAGCTCCACAGTTGTCTTTCCAAATCTTACACAGAGCTGCACTGTTTCACTTGGAAAAGATGAAGCACAGGGCAAACTCCAAACCACTCACAAGACTTCCTTCACTGTAACTAACAACCACCATGGCAAAAACAAACAGCAGCACAAGAATTTGGAGACACTGTCTCAGTATCAGTAGAAGAAACTTCCTAAAAACCAAGAAAGGTAGATGAGATGGTGGAATTCAAGACTAGTCTGGACGCATACCTGTGTGACCTGCATTAGACTATGTGGTCCTGCTCTGGCATGGGGGTTGGACTTGATGATCTCTGGGCATTCCTTCCAATCCCTAATACCATGTGAATTGTTAAGAAGGAAAAATGATTTGCCTAAACTGTAATCTCCATCCTTCGTAGAAACCCATCTAAAGCTGGCTTAAATAAAGAGCAGCATCCAGTGCAGACCACTGAGCAGAAATGCTCTCCTAGAATCACGCATATCTGGCTCACAGATGTCTAATATGCTACAGGTTAACCCAACCCTTTGCAGTTAACTTATCATTACAGGTGTGAAACGCTAAGTGTTTCTACTATGAAAGTAGAGTACCAGTCATACCTGTGAAGAACTATGAAGAGCAATTCAAGTCACTAGGTGTAGTTATTCCTACAGCCATACTGCTGTAATGTGGCTGGAAAAACCAACCTCTGTTATCCTACACCAACCCCTTTAAACTGATCTTTCTAGTATTGCAAAATGATGTGGTATTTCTGCATTGTGGAAGAAGATCCAGAAACTGCTGAGTGCAGTCATTCTACTTACACATGCCATACAGGCCTCAGAATGATTTACATTGCTTAAGTCTAGCAATTGTAATTTAAAAAACACTAACACTGAAAAAACAGTGGATTGCTGGAGCAGCTCAGTCGCTTCCCTGTTTGTGACTGAATTTCTCAATATTTTCAAGGAGGATAATTAAAACAAAGCTAATGTATTCAGACATTAAATTACTCTTCCAAGACCTTTTGAAAAATACAATTATTTGCCATGCCACTGGCAAAATACGGCAGTATGAACATGTAGATGAACTACAAAACAGTACTGAGCTTCCCTGTAGGCCGATGCAGAGCACCAAGTTCTATGTTTCACACCCTGTATATTGCCACTACACTCTTCAGGTTACATGAAGTTCATACCAGTTTACAGTTTAGTAAGAGAAAATGTACATAATGACATTTGCTTTAAACTAGTACAGGTTTATACTAAGAGTACAAGTGACATTTTGTTACACAGAATACTATATTCTAACTTAAACAAAGCACTTTCATCTACATGGATTATAAAGCATGGTATCATTGAAGGTAAATGTAACACAGGACTAAACAAAACCCTTTCATTCAGATCACATGGTACTTCTCCATCACAACCGATAGATGTTTTTTACCTAGGTCCTCATTTCTAAATTCTGAAGTCAAAATTAAACTTTAAACAACAAAAAATAAAAGACCAGATGCGCAAACACTAACCCAGTGGCTCCATCCCCTGAACACTGAAAGTGTGCATACTACTTCTGTAAAAACTTCCACCACTTTTAGCTAAAACTCAGCTCTTCAATCCTTCTGCCTTTCACCTCACCTGAAAAACTGCCAATCTTTCCGTTAGGATATACTAAACGGTGACTACTGTAGACATGGCCATCACATACCTGCATAGAGCTTGCTTAAGAACTGAAACCTGGACATTCATATAGAATTGTATTTGAAATGTACCAGTATAAAATAAAGATAAGATAAAATAAAGTTTGAGATAAGAGACATTTTCACTCTTTTGCATACAGTTTCACAAAACAGCATTCAGCAATCTCTGCCTTGTGTTCCTGTATATAGACCCTTGGTACAAACAAAAATAAAAGGTGAAGATTGAGCTTCTGACTGAAAAAACAGAACTTGTCAAATCTTAAATGAGATTAGCCAGAAGTTTAAACCAGGACAAGTGGCCTGTTAAAAATTAACCAAGTTACCATCACTTCATGATGGAGGAATGGTTGCTAATAATCACTTCCATGAAAACTTATCATCAATAATGTGTATCGCTCACTGACAGCACAGTAGTGGATTTTCACTGTCCTGTGCATAAATGAGCAAAATATAAAAAGCTTCAGTTTTGCGACTTCCAAAAGACAAGAAGAAAGCAGAAAGGGAAAATAATTGGTAGTTTAGCATCAGAAACAAGGAAAGACCACACTTGGCATTTTTTCTGGTATTTAACTTAGAAGCCTCTTCCCTGAAATCATGCAGTTTATTGACCTGTTCGTTGTACAAACTGGTAACATGGGGACTCAAAAAAAAACCAAAAACATAAAAGCTTCAAGTTCCAGTCTCTGCCCACATGCTCTGCTAAGAACCTAAGGACCTGGTCTTCTACACTTGATAATTAACCTTCAGTTAATCACACAGTGAGCAAGGACAGCTGATGAGGACAAGAGGTGGACAGGAAGGAAGCCTTCTGTGGGTGTTGAGTAGATTTGCTGTAGATCAACCCACCCTTTCAGAATTAAATTCACATTCTCTAATGTCAGAGACCATAAGACCATGTGTGGTCTTACTCAAGCCTAGGTACTTTGCTGAAACATAAATGGCA
Source organism: Eubucco bourcierii (assembly GCA_013396675.1). Lineage (NCBI taxonomy): Eukaryota > Metazoa > Chordata > Aves > Piciformes > Ramphastidae > Eubucco > Eubucco bourcierii. The sequence goes on along the minus strand of VWZE01020941.1, from coordinate 109,838 downwards.
CAGGAAAAGACAAGGCTTTTGAAGAGGGCCAAGTGAGGACTTTAAAGACCTTAATCATGCTTTCCCAAGAAGGTAAAAAGACAAAGGAACTGACTAATTTATTTTAAAATTAAAATATTATAATGAACATAAATTAAAAATTGGCATTCACATTTCTTAAAGCAATGTTTTTTGAAGGAAGAGAAGGGAGGGAAGGCAAATTACATATATGTATACATACATATACATATATGTGTGTGCGTGTGTACTGTGCCTTCTTTAAGAAGATGAGATCTTAAAGAAAGTCTCCCTCAGTCTGAGAAGAAACCAAAATTTGACTTATTTTGTCAATCCCATTGTTCTAATACAGCTGCCTTTCTTTAAGAAGGATATACTTCCTGTACAGTATGTTCTTCCAACATGTTGCTTCCACCTACATGTTTTACATTCTCAAGCAATAGCTTCAGACTTGTATTTTTCCACTATAAACTGGTATCAACCAAAAACTGCTCCTTAACTACTCAAGGGCATGTAAGCACAAAAAAATATTGTCCTCCTAAGCAGGCTGGGTGTGGCATTTGAATGTTGTACATTCCTACGGTTAATTGAAAATTGTATCTCTCTTTTCGAAGGTTCAATAAACAAATGGCTTGGCAGAAAGAGATTTAGAAATAAGCCAGGAATATCCATTTCAAATAACTTATTTCAAGCATGCCATTAATATGTATGTTGACACGCAACAGAATTTCCAACGTTGTAAGCCAACACCCAGCTTTACAGAGGAAGAAAAATCACAAAGCAGGGCACCACTAAGACTGAAGAACTTGGCTGTGAGACAAAATAAAGATCTGTATGTACAGCTTTACTAATCTCAGTGAATCATGTCAAAATTGAGACCCAGATCAATACAAAGCACCAGAAATCAATTTTCTGCATGTTTTTTTTGGCTTTCCCCTACTCCCACACCCACCCCCAAAAAGAAAGGTTCACTTGTGGCAACGATATTCGTCTTCCAAGATTTCCATGTCTTGTGTACCACAGACATGAAACTGGGGAAATCCCTGAGCCTCTATCACTATTATTATTATTATTATTATTTCACCTGTTTATTGAGGTACATTTACACGGAAAACAACAGTCTAAAATACTGAATCATAGGAACTGTATATGTATCCACAATTTTAGAAATTCTTAAAATTATACTAAATAGATCACTCAGAAGCCAGCTGAACATTAAGAAAAAAATATTTAAATACTGAGGCATGCCAACTTTGAAACAGCCTGTTTCTTCCAAACACAGAAAAAAAGAGTCTTTTTTTTGTGGGGTTTGATTCTTAAGCCTCCTTTTTTATACAGCCATGCTGCCATCATTTTCAACATATTTCAACATTTGCTATCAAGGCTTAAAATTAGTATCTCAGATATTCATTTGTCTTGTGCTACACTGCTGCATTTGCTCCTCAAAACTTAAGGCAGTTTGCTTTTCACTTGATGGGGAAGGAAATCTTCAGAATAGCAGAAAAGCACACAATAGAGGTTAGCTTCAACTTAGTACTGTTGGCACAGCTGACCACACTTCACAACAATATGAATTTTAAAAAGAAAACATATTTGCATATGGTAGTAAGAACAGCCCTGCCACGTGGGATCAGCCTGGTTCTCTCATTTACCATCACAGAACAGACAGGGGACAGTGAACACAAACAGTTCTGTGTGCTAAAATGTCAGCACTGTTTGGTCTGGACTTCGAGCTGCATGGATGCTTATTTGTCTATCAGGCTGAAGAAAGAATTTTCTTACTAGTTTTACTTTAAATGGTCAATGGAGAATGTTTGCCATGATGCACGGAATGCTCACTAGGTCCTTCTGATTAAGCAGCACAGCACTTCTCCTGGAACCATCAGTTTGCTAATTCATTTGGTAAAGTCTGCGTACATCTGATGGTATACGCCCAAATTTAGCATCGAGAAGTTATTTATTTACTTACAACAACTTTTACTTAAAACAGAAGTTATTTATTTATTTACAAACAATTAAAAGGAAAAAATAATTAAAACCAGACCACTAGCCACAACTAGCCACAACTGTGCTGGAACCCTCAGCATAGGAAGGACATGGAAGTGTTGGAGCGGGTCCAGAGGAGGGCCACAAAGATGATCAGAGGGCTGGAGCAGCTCTCCTATGAGGACAGGCTGAGAGAGTTGGGGCTCTTCAGCCTGGAGAAGAGAAGGCTTTGAGGGGACCTGGTAGTAGCCTTCCAGTATCTGAAGGGGGCCTACAGGAAGGCTGGGGAAGGATTATTTACAAGGTCCTGCAATGACAGGACAAGGGGCAATGGGTTTAAACTGGCAGAGGGGAGATTTAGACTGGATGTTAGGAGGAAGTTCTTTCCAGTGAGGGTGGTGAGGCACTGGACCAGGTTGCCCAGGGAGGTTGTGGAGGCTCCCTCCCTGGAGGTATTCAAGGCCAGGTTGGATGAGGCCTTGAGTAACCTGTACTAGTGGGAGGTGTCCCTGCCTATGGCAGGGGGTTGGAACTAGATGATCCTTGAGGTCCCTTCCCACCTTACCATTCTATGATTCTACGATTCTATAACTCCAGGTGAAACTACAGTTTTTCAGAAAGGACATGTCACCCTCAGATTGGGAGTAAGGTAAATTCTACTCCCTGGAGGTACTAATTTGTTTATCTGCATTACCCTTAAATGCTAGCCCATTCCTTTCAGGACCTGCCTTTGTTGGTGTCATCAGATTAAACAGGATTTTTATTCACAGTCACGAGGCTCTTCACTGCTCTCTGATCTCAGCACAGAAGGTCAGCTGCACAAATACTGGGCAACCAAAACAGCACAGTTATGACTAGACATCCTGTTTGCTGTGAATTCTATTTTTACCACTTTTATGATGTTAATAATGGGAACTCCCGATTTAACCAGTTTTTAAACATAATTCTGCAGTTAGCTAATCCAAAACCACTTTATCAGATCCCAAAGTGCACAGATTTTAACTTTTCACTCTCAAAGTGGCTTTTCCCTCCCAAGCTCCTTGCTCCTGCATTTCAGGAACTTTTCAGATGGTTTTAAGGAGCAAAGGGAGGTTTTCATGAAGACTTGAAAATGGTTCCTCTGTTACCTAATCAAAAAGCGGGGTATTAAAGAGCTTTTGTATGGGAGCCAAGGCATTAGGAAGCATAAAAACGTCAAAACAACTTATAAAGAAATTTCCAAACAGTGAACAAGCTAAGAGGCCATGAAGATTAGGAATAAGCTGTGTGCCTCCAACACCCATTGGAAATCAACATTCTCATTTGGGACAAAAGGAGAGTTACAGTTCAAACATATCTTTCTCTCCCTACACAGATCGCAGATTACGGGGAAGTAATAATGGTTTACCTCACCCCAAACCACTGAGTGACTTCTACGTATAGCTAATTTTTAGCTATTGCAAATCTTCTCCACACTTAAGTCAAAAACCAAGAGGCTCTATCTAGCTACTATCCTCCCCAGAAACCCAGCCCAGTTTACCAAAACTGTGTTAGCACACTGCAAAAAGATCTAACCTCACTAAACATGTAAAGGTTGCTTTATTGTCATTAGGGTGAAAAAATAAACAAATAAACAACATCCCCCCCAACAGCCTGCAATGTAGCATAAAGGCCTGCTTCAAAAGTCTCAGATAACTGCACTTCCTTTAGTATCTGAAATGACTGAGATTGGATGGAGCGAATGTATTCACTGTTTTTGGCCACATGTAATCCCCACTTCCAAATTACTATCTGCAATTAAAAAACAGGGTTAAGTGGAGATTCTTTCATGAGGTGTCACTTGTACCCGAGCAAAAATCAAACCCTAACATAATTTTCAGATTTCATGTTTTAGCATTTTCTGTGTATCCAAAATTGTCTCAAAGCCTCAGGCACATTCCTGAAGAATCAGTGCTCTGCAGTTTATATCATATGACAGCGTTATCTTTCCGAAGAACAGATGCACAATAGTACAAAAAATAAAAAGAAGGAATGATAAGTGACATGCAGTTGCTCTACACAGAAAGAAGCACTCACTTCCCTCTGATTGAGTTAAAAGGAACAAAACAAGCAGACATCAACCTTTTATCCTCCCCTTCTTTTTCTTTACAGGCAAACCAGAAAACAAATGATCTTAAAAGGCACTTAAATAATATAAAGGAGAGTTATTTGTTACTGCAGTTTGTCTATAAGCACTCTCTGGATAGAATTGAATTTTTGCTATAAAACGTTTTTTTTTTTTGCAAAGGAAGAAATAAAAAGGTTGCTCAAACTGAAGTCCTTCCTGTAAGTAATGAAGAAAGTGAAGGTAGGAAACACAGACAGAAACCAATGTGAAAATGCAAGAAGATGAACTATAAGTCAGGAAATTAAAATAAAAGGACTGCATTTGCTATATTGTACCATAGAGAGACTGACTTAATAGTTGCATTGCTCTGCCTTTTATTTTCCTTTAAGCATCAGGACTGCTAACCCTGACACCAGCAAGGGACTAATCCAGCAGGAAATGCGCAAAAGACTCAAGTGTAGTCAGGAGACTGATACCATAACTTTTACTACTGTTATCACTAATCACTCACCATTTCAAACACAATTCTGAGTAGAAATTTCTGCCTTGGCATGGGACAACATTTATTTCATTATATTAATTCATAATATAGTCCCAAATGCCAGCAGACATGGCTGCAGAACCCAGCAATAAAGAATCACAGCAAGACAGGATCAAAAAATCGTAGAATAATTAAGACCTGCAAGATCACTGAGTCCAGTTGTTAATCTAACACCATCTTCTTCATATAGATAGAAGGCAAACAAAGGAAACAAATGGGAAATCCATTTGGACACTGCCATGTTACAGAAGACATTTGCAAAAGTATTTAAGAATACTAAAGTCTGAATTGAAAAAAAAAAGTGTTTAGAAACATGAGATAATTGTGTGCAGCTTTGGGTGTTTGGAAAAGAAAGGGGAAATCCTTTTTGAAGATGGGATGGATTCCTCAAATGCAGGAAAACTTGGTCAAACAAGTTTTAAAGAATTGAGTCTTTATTTTTTAGGATTTAAGAACTTGGTGATGTTCTTTCAAGTCCCATAAATAAGACCCTTTTGTATTCTGAAGGTATTTTTGACCCTACAAAGCGAACATCTAGGAAAACAATTTGCCTTGTCAGTCACGTGCTTTATAAGAACTTCAAATAATTCTTGTCTTGACACCACAGCTAATTCAATATGAAAGTCAGAATTTCAGCTTGAACCCTCTCAAGGGAACTCATCTGTATTTACAATTAAATCTTTGCCAGTGCTTTGGATACAGTCCAGACTGCAAAACACACCCCCAGTACACTCTTAACTAAGCTAAGATGGCAATAAACTTGGAAAAAAAGTCACTTACACTGTATCCTAGCTTCCTGAATATGAAGGATATCCTTGTAAGGGTATCTTTGGCTTGACATTCCCTCCATTTAACTCCCATTCCCCATCTCTTAATGTTAAAACCAAACAGAACATAATTCAGTAGACAAATTCTCCTTACCTCTAACCTAGAGCAATTTTAATTCTACATCCAGTTTTGGAGTGTTTCACAGGCCAACAGTGGGACTATTTGTGATACTTGACAACAGAAGACTCCCAGTGGAAAATGCAAGTACTGGCCAGAGAGGTGGAACGCAAATTGGAAATCCTGAGCTTTGACCTTCCTTGTACAATTCCTTTCCTAGATCCCCATAGCCAATATGCAAGTAGGAATGTGCATTTCAAAATCTCAATGATACTATTTGTATTGATAACACATCATGGCTTGGTCACTTCCCATTTTGTGACTTACAAATTTATAAAAACTGTAAACCACAGACTCACAGAATGCCAGGGGCTGGAAGGGACCTCAAAAGATCATCCAATCCAACCCTCCATGTCAGAGCAGAATCACCTATACCAGAACACACAAGAAATTATCCAGGTGGGTTTTGAATATCTCCAGAGAGCGAGACTCTACAATCCCCCTGGGCAGCCTGTTCCAGTGTTCTGTCACCCTCACAGTGAAAAAATTCCTCCTCGTGTTTACACAAAATTTCCTATGCCTCACCTTCCACCCATTGCCCCTTGTCCTGTCATCAGGCATCACCAATAAGAGCCTGGTTCCATGCTCCTGGCACTCATCCCTCACGTATTTATAAACATTGACGAGGTCATCTCTCAGTCTCCTCTTCTGCAAGTTAAAGAGCCTCACCAGCTCCCTCAGTCTCTCCTCGTAAGAGAGATGTTCCATTCCCTTAATCATCTTTGTGACTCCACGCTGGACTCTCTCAAGTAGTTAATATAATTAGAACCACAATAATCAAAGTGATGGTACATTGACACGACTTCTCTCACTTTCCAGGTTTCCCTCTCTGTAATTTACACTGAGTTCTTTTGTCAGATTCTAAAAAATCTGGAGGAGAGTAATCCAGAGTTCATTTTTCTGCATCAATAATTAAGTATCATAAACTTTAACAAATACTTACAGTCTTACAGATGAGTAAAACTTGTATGATAGTCTTGTAATGTAGCTCTTTTCCATGGCAGATTTGTTGACTCGAAAGGAATTTTTATTCTCACGAAAAGACATTTGTTCAGTAATCTAATAATCTGTCTTATTCTAAGGTTTGAGGGTAATAAAAACATTCAGATGAAGACAACTCAGAAAAAGATAATGTAAAACACACCACCTTTTTACTGATAAATGGAACACAGTGAAGCATTGGCTAGCATATGATTGCATTGTGAAACAAATATGGGTAAGATATGGAAAAGCTGATGGTTAGCACAAAGAAATACTAACATTTCAATTTCCTTACTTGAAACATGGTTCACTATTCCCAAAAAAGCAGCAAACAGGAATTCCCTGAAATCTAACAGTCATTAAAACCACTACATAGAACAGTAAGCTGTCCAAATATTAACCTGGCACCACAAGTAACAAAAAACTTAGTTAAGTATACCTTTGCACTTACAAACATGCAGAATTAGAAACCACTTACCCTCTCTACATAGCAGAGATCATATAGTAGACAGAGGACAGTGAGTTTCAGTAATTCTGTGACCTATACATGTTTAAGACAACATCTCTGTAGAAGAGCCTCAGATTTTAGTGCTGGAAATGCAATGAGGAGCAACAGTAGAAGTTACAGACGCACACTGACACACTTAACTTCTCTTTAGTTTAAAAAGAGGGACATGTCAACTAAGGCAGCAGCAGCAGCATCATGACCCAGGTGTGAAGATACATGGGGACTTACAGCTCACTTCTCAGCTGAATGTCTGAATGGGAAATGAGTGAGACATAAGAAGGAAACCATAATTCCCAACTCTTAACTGCTTAGCCCATCCTTGTGCCACAACAAATGCGATCTCATAAAGACAACACAATTATGAAGCAACAAGGTGATCTTTTACACATGGTCATCTCACTAGACTGCAGTAAATCAAACCACTTGCTGCAATTTAGCAATTTAGACAACAATGAGAAGAATCATGGATGGATGGATACATCTGGGAGCACTTTATTCTGTATCCAAACAGTTCAAGTATTACAACTGCATATAAATTTAAGTTTCTGAGTATATTCTTTACAAAAAGCATGGGTATCCAAATTAAAGCAAAAAAATTCCAAGCACATGGCCCTATGAAAGAGTAAACAATACTGCTTTCAGGCCTAGTCAAGGGATTGATGTTACATGAGGAAATCAAGGTTGACTTCTAAAAATCTAAAAATAATTCTAAGAATGTTTCCTGTCTCAATCCTCTGGACAAGAGAAAACAAATAAAAAGGCTCAGTGTCTACATGGCATCTAGTCATTGGCATTACACAACCTACATTTTCTAAAACAGATTCCTATACAGGATATTAACAGACTTTAAGTGATTAAAAACTAGTGCAAGATATTAAATACACCCTGGAACTTCAAAATGGTTTGTTTTCAGAAAATGTCCCTCTGGTCCTGACAAACCATAACTGGATCTGATGTTATGACCACATACTTTTAATTATATATAATTTGTTTAATATTTACTTACATCCACTTGATAGTAGATAGTCACTACACAGGACATTTATGTTAAGATACTTAATGCTATTTTTTCTGTCTTACATAGCTGCAAAGCAACACACATTATTAAGGTATATACTTCTATAGCAAAGAACTATGTATGCAACTGGTTTTTATGGTATGCTCCACTTCTGCACTCCCTCCAGCTAAGAGGCAGGAGCAGCCTTGTCCATCATAATTCTCACTATGCTGTGCAAATGCAATATGCATGCATGTTTCTGTCTTCTAAACAAAGTAATGCACTTCTAATAGCCTGTCCTATCATGTCAAAAAGTTTTATAACCAATCAAAACTATTCACGCTGAAAAAACATGATTTAGCAAGCTTTTATTAACTACTCTCCTTTTGCATGAGAAGTCACAGAACTGTATATACACATTCAGACAAGGTGAAAAGTTGTGCATAAAGTTCTCCTTCTAAATACATTCAAAGCTGACACTTATATTCAACGCTTATAACTAGAAACAACTAACCGTAACTTTAATTCTATGGCAATATAAATATTGATACTTGAAACCTCCCATGCTTAAGTTCATCTTCCCAGTTGAATTCCTATATGCACTGGGCCACTCTTAGGATTATTAGGGAGATGAAGTCACAGCATTAGCTTCTGTTCCCATCTCTGCTACAGATTAAAATATCACCAATCTGTTCATACTTTGGTGCACAGAGAACTAGCTGCCTCATGGGAAGTAGTATAGCTGAATTCTTTGGTATTTGTAACACTTACAGCTCCCAGGTGAAGGTCTGTGTTAGAACAACAAACTTAGAAGACTCCAGTCCCTTTCCTTGCACTGCTCACCTTTCTCATGTAGCTTTGGACAAGCTACTGAGCACCTCCGCCCTTGCATTTACAATATATAGAAGCAAGATAAACACTTTTATGCCAGTTTAGAAGGTTCAGCGTTAGACTTGGTAGTCTTAGGTTAAAGCTGGACTGTATTTTTGAGGTCTTTTCCAGCCTTTATGATTCTAAGGTACCTCATGCAATGGTAATGAGGTCCTTACATAAAATAGTACTTTGTAGTCATTTAGTAGAACACACTTAGTAAACACACAATTCCATTAAGACTGTTATCTTCACACTAGTAGGGTTCTGAGATGTTCAGAGTCTCTCAGCTAATTCTACACAGGTCAACTCTGAAACTTCAAGCTGCTGCAATATTAGGAGTAATGCACGTAATACAGAAAAGCATTTTATTGTCATATTCCATACTGATAAAAAAGCATGGTAGTTTTTCAAAGAGAAAATAATTAACTGCTTGAAAAAATATACAAGCATCACAAAATAAGAGACTGTATTAGAACAAACTACTTAGACAAAAAAAAACTTTACAATGTGTCATTTGTTCACATATCTGCATCTACAAAACCAAGTATGCAAAAAAATCACTTTCCCTGGCTTCCTAGTCTCTTCAAGTAACCACTTCTCACAAATATGAAAGCCTGTGCTGTTTGTGCTCCACAGATTGAAACATTTTTTACTTCCCTCTGTCTCTTAGGAAGCAGTTAAAAACCTAAGAGGTTTACTCAGGGTAACACCTGTTGTCAAAACCCAGGTTGTATTACCAAGCCAAAGGAAGTAAATTTAAGTGATAACCTTAGAATTCTGCCTTGCGAGTTTCTCACACAGTAAACTGGTAGACACATAAAAGAGCACCCACTGTAACACAAAAAAGAGAGAAATTTACAGAATGTAGAAGGAAAATAAGCCAAATTAACTCTATGATAATTTTCCCTCAAATATTATCTTCCTATCCCCAAATGGTTTAATTCATGTTGTAACATAAAATAAAAGAGAAAAATTTTTAAAAATCGCCCCGCATCTCCCAGGAAAAAGCTATTGAGGTGACAAGAAGTCAAATCTCTTTAGCCAGGAAAGCAGTCACTTGGAAAGACAATCTTGAGGATGAATAAGTAAGGCTGGTTCATAATACGTGAGTAGCTTCACCGAATTCACCAGCAGTACAGTCAAAACGCAGATGAATCTCTCAAACAAGACAGACACAGTTACTGCAGAACTGGCATAGAGTTGTTAATCTCTTATTTCAAATTAACAGAATCTTGAGCATGGAAAAATGTAATACTCTCTATGTTAACTTCACTTCCTTTTGCGATATGGATGAGAGAGCACAAACAAGACAATCATCAGTCTTCAAGCAAAGTCACAGCCCCCTTTTTTCTCAGGTAGCTCTGTTAGGAGTGAAGAAGGAAACAAACTGTAAGGCAACTCATTATGTATGTGTTCACCGCATTTGAGGCATGCGACCTGGAGCACGAAAGGTAAATTCTGTAAGAAGCAAAAGTAACGAACCAATTTCTTAGGAACTTGTGTCTAATGACCAAAGGCTCAAAGAGTCGTCAAAAAATGTTTACTGTGGTTGGGACTGTTATAACATCTTCCCCCTCATGTGTCTGTTAGGATTCCCAGAAATGATGGAGCTCACACCTACACCTTGTCTTCATGTGGGATTTCCCCATATCATTTCTTAAAGTAACGTGGCAGATTTAGAACACTGAGAAAACACCTAAAGGAGGTTTAAATTAAAAGCAAAAAAGAGAAATATATAGATATACAACAACAAAACTTCCTAAGGTTCTCTTATGACAGCAATTTTCAAATCAAACGGATTGTTCAGCTGCTCTGTACAAGTGCATACCCTCAACTAACAGAAAATCTACAGGAAATTTGTTGCAAATGCCTTGAAAATCTTCTTCCTGTTCCCAAAACTCACTACACCACCATTCAGAATACACTGGAAAAATACTGGTGGGGGCATACATTTGATAAGTATTAAGAATGATCAAATGCTGTTTGTTTTTCTGTTATTTTGCAGAAATCAGAACTGTTCTCACATGTTCCATCTCCCATTTTATTAAAGAGAAAAAGGTATTTGTAAGCTAAGTTACAAAGAAGCACATTTCAACCACAAAAGCCAGGGCTTTATAACTACAAGTAACCGCTGACTGTAAAGTTAGTGGCATTAGTAGATCCTGGTAATGTAATTCATCTTGTTAGTATCATATGATAACCTGCACAAACACTACCTCATTAAAATCCCCCCAGTGAGACTGACTGCCAAACAGTGCTCCTTCACATGTGTATAACTAATTATTCTGACAAATCAAAAGCAAAAAAACCTCCTACTAGAACTGTCTTTTCTTTCCTGCACAAGCCTTGCAATTTGCATTAGTGATCTTAAGTCCTTTGCCGCACAGGATAATTGCTGGCTTAGACCACTATAATTGAGAATTATATAATTATCAGTACATTTTAAAACTATTTCAGTGTGTGGTTGTGGCCATTTCAGTTTAAGAATGGTCATCTCAGAAACTTAAAGAGTGGCTGCATCATTACATGCATGGTGGTAAGCTGCTTCATTGATCTAAAAATGCAGTCTGAATGTGGTCTAAAAGGAACGTTTGCTCTTTGACAACATTGTATTAATAATTTCCATCTGGAAGACTCAATGTGAAATATGCTATGCATATGGGTGCTATTAAAAAAGGAAACTAAGATCCTGATACAACACTACTACAAATAAGATACAGCTGATACTGGGTCGGAGCTGGACTAATTAAGAAAAAAATGTTATTACAGCTAAGCCAAAAATTCCACTCAAATTTCTACATTTTTTACACATACAAGTAGTGTTTTCTCATTCTATTATGTTATGTTCTCTTATGTGTGCTGTTACATGTTAAGTTCTATTACATTTTAAGTGGACTCTGGAGTAGCACTATCCTAAAAAAGTAGTAGTTTTTTAGAGGCATACAATTAAGAGTTTCCAAGCAATCCATAAATACAGGTATTTTTATAGGGATGCAAAACTAAATTCTGAAAATGTTTACCTTTAAATGATCTGAAATTATATTCATACAGATTCAGCAGAATTATT
>VWZE01020941.1:58716-80666 GCA_013396675.1 Eubucco bourcierii | reverse complement strand
CTCTCAGCCTGTCCTCATAGGAGAGCTGCTCCAGCCCTCTGATCATCTTTGTGGCCCTCCTCTGGACCCGCTCCAACACTTCCATGTCCTTCCTGTGCTGAGGGCTCCAGAACTGCACACAGTATTCCAGGTGCGGAGTACTGTGGGGAATATCAAAGCAACACCATTTTTCTTAAAAGGAAGTGCCTGTTCTTCAAAATATGCTTTCCACGTACGAGAATAAGCACTTATCTTAAAGCAGCAGATTTCTTAAAGCAGCAGATTTATTTTCTTAAGATTATTTCTCAAATATCAGCTTCTTAGAATATAGATCTCAAATCAGTTCTCTCCATGTTCAGATAAAAAAAAAAAAATCAAAGGCTAAGTAGGGCACTTGAGCATTTAAACAGCAGCATGTTGTTCTTGTGACTAAAATTACCAATTTTGAAACTATCTATCAGACCCACTATTGAACTTTATTAACTAAGTCAGAAAATTATACCTCCTCAATGCCCTTTCCCATTTTTTCCCCCATATCACATGCTTCAATGAGGTTTGCCTTCTAAACAGGTGATTCTCACTGTCAATGTATCCAGATTTACTGTCTCTCAACAAATAAGGATTTCACATGTTTACTGTCTCAATACTGCCATCCACCAATACGTAGTTATGTACTTCCAGACAGAAAAAGCATGACTAGCAATGACAAGAAATACTGACTGTTAACAAACCCAAGCCTTAAGTTACACTCTGATCTAGTGATTTTTCTGCTGGAGAAATTTTCTAGTGCCCTCTGTAAAACCTGTGTGAACAATTGCTAAAAATAATTCAGAAAGTTTAGTCAAATACTCTTAAAAGAATGTGTCTGGTTTGTTAGTAATTGACCATACGTGCTACCCTGTGAAGCATTCCCTTTTAGAGCGATGCCTTCATCTGTATTTTTGCTTCAGTGAAAGGGAACAAGAAATCTGTAAAGCTTTTAACTCATTCAAAAGCCAGGAACCTTTTAAATAACAAACTCCTTTATCAGCAATCATGTTAAGGAGTTGACCTGCTGCTGTAACATACTCCTAAAATTTATGAAACCACAGAAAAAGGTTACTTACGTTGATTTAGAACCCCCTACACATTACTCTTCAGTTTAAATTTTTTAACAGTTTTGCTGTGTTTCCTTTCCAATCCATTTTTTTCTTCATGTAGAACAATCCAAAATCAAGTCACATCAAGTCACACAGCCAGAAATACTATGAATAAATTAATATTCAGTTGTTCTAGTACTCAAGAAAGGTAATAAATCACAGTGGATTCTCTGTACTTCATACTGCTCACGCTGCCTGCCTGGTTGTTTCAGCTGTATGGCTTTGCCCAAAGTTGCTGATCAAAACCTTCCTCTACTCACATCCTCATCCACTCACCTAGTAACCCATATGAGTAAGAATAAGGCAATTCTGTGGCATTTCTGAACTCCTAATTATGATCCAGTAGGTTCACCTGTGTGTAAACGGTGGTCTCTGTGACTTCACATACATTGATAGAATGGTTTGGGTTGGAAGGGACCTTAAAGGTCACGTAGTTCTAACCCCCCACCATGGGCAGGGACAACTTGCACTAGACCAGGATGCTCAAGGTTCAGTCTCACCTGGCTTGAACACCTCCAGGGAGGAGGCATCCATGACCTCCCTGGGCAACCAGTTCCAGTGTCTTGCCACCCTCACCGTAAAGAATTTCCTCCTAAAATCTAGTCTGGATCGACCCTTCTCAAACTTCAATCCATTCCCTCTCATCCTATCACTACAAGCCATTGCAAAGAATCACTTCCTCACTTTCTTGTAGATCCCTTTTGTGTATTGGAATGCTCCCCAGGGCCTTCTTTTCTTCAGGCTGAACAGCCTCAACTTTCACAGTCTGTCCCCATAGGGGAGGTGCTCCATTCCTCTGACCATCATCATGCCTGTCCTCTGGACCCACTCCAGCAGTTCAGTGTCCCTCTTATGCTGGAGCCTTCAGAACTGGACACAGTGTTCCAGGTGAGACCTCTCAAGATTCAGCATAATAGCCAAGTTAATAGTTTGCTGAAATAAAGATAATCTAAATACCGTTTAAGGGACTTTTCAATATCCACTCCTGTACAGCATACAAGTATATTTATAGTACTGTAAATACACTCGTATTTAAATCATAAGTACTGATGTTTTGAGGGCTACTAGCCAACCTCAACAGTCTTTAGTTCAGGAATAAGGGCTACTCCCCAGGTGCTTTGCTAAAGCATGAAGGAAACAAGGTTTCCTATGCGCTGAACGACAACAAATCCAGTTCTATCAGTAAAGTGAAAACCACTTCCTAAAAGAGCCTGAGAAGGAAACAAGGGTAAATTATCCAATGGTTATTGAGTGAAGAGAGAAACAGTGGAAGCACCATGCTGACACTCAGAAGAAGCAGAATACTAAATGAGCACCATTCCTGTGATGTTTTTACAGAACAGCCGAACTATCGGGGAAACCACTTCAGTCTTTAAGGAAGATTTATAATGATTTACAAGCCTGATGGATGTGTAAATATTTTTGCTACACGTTTTGCTTACACAGTTAATGGATATTTGCAAGGTAAAATTAAAGTTCACTATTCTTTCTAAACATTTATGGCACTCAAGAAAATGAAATTCAGTTTTCAAACTAATCAAAACAATTTTAAGTTCTTTACTCTCCTCCCATCTTTCTCATTTATGATTTCAAAGTTTATTTGGGACACTAATAAGGCACATCATCAAAGACACACAGGCAGGCAAACTATCAGAAAACTCCTCCATGTCTGATAGCCAGTTCATCATCTTACAACTACAGATGTGCACTTTCTTCCCTATACTTGAAGCAGCTGTTCTACAACACATTGCATTTTTTACTGGGACAAAATCTTGATCAAAACATGGCACTTAGGTCAAGGTCCTTTATCAAGAAATGACTGAACACCGAGATGCATAATGGTTCTTACTGTCTCTTCTTTTCCTCCCTTCCCCTTAAAGCTAATTTTATTTTCAGTAATTTTACAGAAAAGGACTAACTTTGTTTTGATTTTATACCATCTTCAAACAGTTTTGGACATTTTTCTTTCAGGGTAAAAGTTCCCAAAAATCCTTATACAGCCTACAGAAGAGCAATGAACATACTGATACCTCTGAAGCTGTCAGGAGAAAAGCTCAAGTGTTTGGGTACATACAATTCAGTGACCACTGCTTATCGTTTTGAGGTTTCCAGCTATTTCGACAATTCTACCTGCAAACACACTCATGGTCTCAGTTTTGGTAGCCTAAGTGCCTTTAGTCTTGTAAATACAAACTGGGACTTATCATTCTAACTCTTAAAAACTAGAGTTTTTTTCTTAATGCTCATGCAAAGAGGAAACAAATGCAAGCGTAAGGTATGATAAATGGTAGGGCATTCCGTATTAGGGGATATAATTTAGAAATTGAGCCCCAAGTGTATAATAAAAACTGTGTATAAAGTTGTTTTTTTTTAGGAAGATGTATACAGGGATAACTTTTGTCAGCTAACTCCAGTTTTGGATCAAAATGAATAACCACTGAATACAGATAGCACAGACAGAACTAAGTGTTTTCAGTTCACAGAATTCAGAACATTAATATTAAGAGGTTTTAGTATTAAAAGCAGAAAATAATGCCCAGTCTGAACTGCAACAGACCTGGAACACCCGTGAAATATGTTAACCTTCCAGCAAATTGATGAGCAAATCACAATATTCACAAAACATCTAAGTACGAATAGTTTAACATTTAGTTACTGCTGTTACTGTGGCTTCAAAGTAATTCAAATACTGACAACTGTGAACAATGCCCCTTACATTTAGTAGAGTCCACCACTGTACTGCACTGTAAAACACACTCCTATGTGACTACAATATTAAATAATAGCTTTACAAGATTTGACCTTCAGTAGGCTTGTTGAGATGGTCATAGTAGTAAAAACCCACAAGCAATAAAAGCTAAAGCCATATAAACATGTGGAAAGCACTCACCATCCAAACCATTTATTTACAAACATACCAGGATAGAAGTTCAGGTAATGATTTCAATAACATGTAAGGCAACAAGAAATGCAAGACCTCAGAAAGAACTCAAACTGGTATTTACCTTTGGTATTCCAGAAGTGTCAAGCCAATTCTGGAAGATACTTTCTACAGTTAACCCAGATCTTTAAAAAAACAAAAAGAAAATTAGAAGACACACACAGAAGTACCATTTTCCCCACATGAAAATTAACCCTTTAGAAGGTGGGCAAACCCCTGAATTCCAAGTATTGGTTGTACCTCTTTGTCAAGGGGGTTAGACTAGATGATCTCCAGAAGTCCTTTAAAACACCTACTATTCTGCAAGTATGTCATAATACCATCAGAGATAATATAAGCAAATTAAAGATAAATCAAGGTTTGTGTGCTTAAAATTCAAATGATAAATTCAGTGCTTAGCACAGAATGGTAGGGGTTGGAAAAGACTTCCAACTGCCCTGACAAAGAAGATTCATCTAGGGCAGACCACACAGGAATGCATTAAGGTGAGTTTTGAAAGTTCCCAGAGGAGTCTCCACAACCTCTCTGGACAGCCTGTTCGAGTGCTCTATCACTCTCGCTATAAAAAAGCTTTTCCTTACGTTGAGGTGGAACTTTCTGTCTTCTAGTTTGTGTCACTTGCCCCTTGTCCTATCACTGGACACCTGTGGAAATAGAGTGTCCCTCTTCTTCTTCACACTGACCCTTAAGGCATTTGTAAACGTTGATACGATTTCTTCTCAGCCTTCTCTTCACCAGAGTGGTGTTGTGTTTTACATCCAAAGTTAGGTATTTTTATGCTTGTTAAATCCAAGATTAAAAAAAAAAATTACCCTCCATTTTCAAGCAGAACTATGTGTTACCATTCCTTTCAGGTAGAATTAACAGCTACAACCTACATATCTACACTATTGTAGTGGGGTATCTGCCATCCCTACTCACACTGAATGGTCCCCTGAAGGATGTCTATTAAAATGAACAGGTTTACTTAAAAGAATAAAATTCTGTCAGTGTGAATTAGGGATGGGAGAATCTGACCAAAACAGAGAGTCAGTTGGCTTCTCATTGAGTAGTTATTCAAAAGTATATTAAAAACAAACAAACAAACAAACAATCCAGTCTTAATAGGCTCGTCCAACATAAACAAGAATTTTGTAACAACGGTAAAAGCCAAGACACCAAGTGTCCTAAACATAAAAAAGTATTGCTCTAAAAATGCTGCCCTGTGTCATTCAGCTACTGAGACTTGCATATACAGGCTACGACATCATACTAAAAACTGGAAGAAGCTACAGGTTAAGGAAAAAGAACATTCAGATTACAATTACAATAAAGTATTTTATACACGCTTTCAGTTTCTATTAGTAGTTTTCTCCAGGTTGTGATCAGCCATAGCTTATGATGCCAGAGGTTTAATGTGGAAACAGCACTGGTTTCTTTGCTGGTGATAGTGTATTTTGATAGTTGGTTTAATTTAGGTCCAAACTTCAGCAGTGTCTTTGCAAGCAAGAGATGGTATATCACCCTGCCTGAAATGACTTAAGTTCCAGAAGGAAGAATGATTCCCATAGAGACAATCTTCCCTATTACTAAACCTGAAATGTCAAAATATCACTTGTATTATTAAGAGACTGTAGACTGTCACGGGCAAACAAAAACTTCCCTCTGATCACTTGATTGAAACAATTGCAGCAGTCAAGCAGAAGCATTTTTACATGGCCAGGATTCTGAAATATCGGGAAATTACCTTTCTGCATGTCTGATCATCATGGACATCAATTTTCTACATGTAACTGAACACACATGCCATGCTCATAACTGGGTAATGTTCTGCAATTAAATGATTTACTACACATCTATATTTGGTCAGATTTTAGCAGTATCTTGTTATTTGTGCAAATGTATTAAATTTAGAGCGTTTGACTGATGTATCTTTCAGGTTATAGCTACCTTCACCTCACTAGAAAATTGGTGCCTAGTCTAGGTTACTTGAGTCCTTCCCACAGAGAGTGGGGTAAAAAAGAGAAACATTTCCAAAGAGTCAGTCAGTTCACTTTCCTCAGGATGACATTTTTGCTGGAGTTCTTAATTCTGCCCGGTTACTACAGAAAGTATGTACAGGACTAGCTTCAAACTGGATATTCAGATTTTATATAGTGAAAGGCAGATCCAATGGATTGCAACACTCACTCTGTCTGGCACAGCATAGTCGTAATAATAGCAATTTTTAATTTCCTATTGCATGAATAAAACCCAACACACCTTAGTGTTCCATTGCTGTCACCTAGGGAAAAATAACCTTACTTGTGCATTTAGTTTGTCTTACCTAGGAATAAGAAGCACAGACTCACAATGCTAGTTTCTCTCTCTCTTTCTTTTTTTTCCTCTTGTCTCCCAGAAACAAAACTTGAAGTGTCAGTTTTCCTCACCAAAAAACCACCACCCCAGCAAAATTGCGGAAAATAATCTATGTAGCAGTTTTTTAATATACACACTACCTCTTTTACAGCCCAAACCAGTTAATTTCAAAACACCAGTTTTGAAATGAGTTTATGGCACCAAGGAGGATGGCACTGTTCTGACAGCACACTAATTCCAGCAAAAACACCGCTAGTAAAGTGGCTCAGCCTCTTCTGATACTTTTGACATTTTTCTCAAGGGCTGTTTCCCTGCCTAAAGCACCCTCAGTTTCAGTGAAATACTTGTTATATGATTATATGCAGTCTTCTTTGCATATGCATGATTTTTTTTGTTTGGGTTTTTTTTGGTTGGTTGGTTTTTGGTGGGTTTTTGTTTGTTTGTTTGTGACTTAGGACATCCATCTTGACACTCGTCAAAAAAACCAACTAGTTTTAGCAGTTTGTAAACAGCACTTTCCCCACCCCACCCCACCCCTCCCAGGGGAAAAAAAAAAATAAATCTTCAGATTGTTGCAAAGATCAATTCTGAATTTGTTGAGAATCAATACAGAAGAATTGTGAAGTCCTTGGAAAGGTTTCNAAATGAGAATGCAGTTGTATTCATTATTTCATCTTTTGTCTATTTGTTCAGACAATAAGCTGATCAGGCTAGGAATGATCATGCATACTGTTACTGTTCATGGCCAATGCCTTACAGAAAAATCTGTAAAANATTCAAAACAAATGTCCCAGAGAAGCATTTACCACTTGCTTACACTGCAGTTAAGCATCTGTATAGACTTGGGTGTGTGCTATTTCCTCAGTGGCCTTCTGGTAAGGTACCGCATTGGTTTGTGATAGGTGCAATTGATCTAACAGTGCAACAGAGATCTTACAGGGTTAGGCAGGTTCTTCAATTGCTTTGTACCACAGCTGCCTAATGTAAAATGNAAATGAGAATGCAGTTGTATTCATTATTTCATCTTTTGTCTATTTGTTCAGACAATAAGCTGATCAGGCTAGGAATGATCATGCATACTGTTACTGTTCATGGCCAATGCCTTACAGAAAAATCTGTAAAATACAGATAATTATTGATTCAAATTATTGACAGTTTGAAAATTAGCAATATGAAATATGCCTATACATCAAGTTTTTGTAGCACAAGACCTCCAAGGCACTCTAAAAACTCTAACATAAACCCACTTAATTCCTCCATCAAGAGGAAAAAAAGCACATTTAAAGTAAGACGTTGCAGCAAATGAACAGCGCCCATGAAAGTGTGTAACTGGGGTTTTGGCAAAGGAAGATTAGAAGTCTGACATGTCTAACTAAAAATGTGTCAACAAGCATATTTGCCTCATATACAGTCATACAGATCAATCATTTTCAAATTAAGACATTCCATCTAAATATGGAAGCATAGCTAAAGCAAATCAAAGACAAGTGACTGATCAATGATTCCGTTGTCAACTAGCCATCAATTCCTGTAGATACAATTTCCTTTGGGTTTTGTCTAGCATATATATTTTGGCTTACCAAGATATGAAGGAACCAAAAACACAGGAAAAAAATCTATCCCAGTGATTTGATTTGGGATTTAGGTTACCTCTCTCAGTTAAAATCACCATAGTAATGACAAAGAAAGCATGCACGAAAGAGACATACACCTGTATTTCTGAGTAGTTTGAACTTGCAGCGTTCTTTTAACATTGCTTCAGTACTTCACTGACAATTTAGGAAGACATCCAAGCATCATGATTAGTAAGCCTGAGTTAACAGTGCAAGTAGCAGATCTCTAACACAAGCTTCCATTTGTCTACTGTGTATTATTAAAATCATAGCTTTATTTGGACACATTTATTTTAGTGAATTAAATAAACTAATTAAATAAAAAAATATCAAAACAAGGCCCCAAAGAACAGAACTGACCCACTCAAAAAAATCTGCTGTCATATAGAGCACAAGCAGCTGCAACTCTAATTTATCTGAGGCTGGTGAAGCTCAGCCTCTGTTACAAGGCCTTAAAAACACTGAGTTTTCACACAGCTCACATGTTGGGCAGATGTGGAAAGGATCAATTTACAGCAAAGACTATGGGTGTAAGCCTTGGGGAGAAGAGAGCCGCTAGGAGTTTTAT
This sequence comes from Eubucco bourcierii, assembly GCA_013396675.1. Taxonomy (NCBI): domain Eukaryota; kingdom Metazoa; phylum Chordata; class Aves; order Piciformes; family Ramphastidae; genus Eubucco; species Eubucco bourcierii. Next base: position 72,089 of record VWZE01020941.1, on the reverse strand, counting down.
CAGATCTAGTGCACTGTCATACACATACACATAAGAGAGGTTTTTTTTGGTTTAGTTTGTGGATTTTTTTAATGTAACGAAATTTTAAATTATGCTTGAGGAAATAAAATGTCTCAGTTACAGGAGGAAATTATTGTAGATTTCCTGCAGAAAGGCCGTGATAATGTGAGACTACAGCCAGTACATGTTACATTTTAAAAAGGCTTTGAAAACACAAAATTATAATGTTCTTCTCACCATTAACCCTTTGCACACAGTAATAATTTGCCTTAAGGGCAAGTTAGAAAATTTGAAAGGACCAGAAGGCAGTCCTGCACCTGTCTGATGTTAGTATTCAGGCACAGTTCAGAAGTAGGTAGATCCTGCTGCAGAATTAATTCCCACACCTAACATGACATTAAAATTGAGTCAAGAGCAGGAAGTGAAGTATATATGCCTATAAACTAGGCACAAAATCATCCTCTGAGTACAGAATGCAGCACAACTCAATGACTACCACTGGAGAAATTATGTCTGTATCTTCAAACTGTTCATCACTAGGAAAATACTAAAAAAAAAATCTCTCATAAATAAAAATTAAAAGAATTAAGACCTGGAAGAGTGAGAATCTTCTTAGATATAGCCTCTTGTATCCAACAGCAGAAAATTGAAGTTGCACTACTCCAATGTAGTAATTACAGAAAAGTTCTGCACTGCTATGTGATTGCTTTCTGCTAATCTTGTTCTCATTACAAAACTAAATTCTGCTATTAGTTACAAAAGTAAATTCTGCTATTAGTTGTTGCCACAACTAGGGACAGCATGAGGCTAGATTCCGTACTACTAATGTCTCTTTTCTTCTTCTCTTGTTTTTATGATTAAGTCCAGACTCCAGTATAAACTTTGGTATATTGGAGTGATTCATATTTTTCAAATAAGAAGGGTAGACTTGCAGAAGATTGGGAGACCTTGTGTGCTACAAAGACTTTTGTTGCTCCAGACTTGAAATGCATTTCAGTCTTACAACTGAAGCTTTGTGCAAAAAAATTCATTCATTAGCAGAGGGTATGTAGAATTATTTCATTTCTCTCTTTCCTCCCTCCGATTTTACCTCAGGCTAATATCTGTGTACTAACAATATAATACATTCAAGAACAACAAAAAAAAATAAATTTTGTAGCAGATAAGAAATAAAGGCTTTTTGTGTATCCAGATGGCACTGTTCTCGATACCTACAATCAAAGGCAACTTCGCTGCGCTGGTTTGAGGCTAACTGGAATATTTTAATAGAGAAAATTGTATTATAGGCTGTGAAAAGGAAACAATGGTGATGTCTACTTCACTCATAGGCTTGCTGAGATGTTTAAGACTAAGAATACAAAACAAAAATAAGACACTCGGGCTTGCAGACACTCTTGGGCAGTCTAGCTTCTTGCTTTCTTCCCTCTGCCGAGTAACCTCACTAACCACTTTTCTTCTAACCCCCCTGGCCAATCCTCCAAATTCACCTTACGTGTAAGGCAAACCTTGGGGTTAGGTACAGGGNGTCTATAGTGTATATCTCTGCTTGTACATTGTGCTGAGCTGTAAATAGAGCTTCATTCCTTAACTTCCATCTGGTTGAGTCTAGTCTGGGTCATTTTACAAAGTGGGGGGGTGTGTGGGGGGTGTGGGTTTGTGTGTGGGAACTCCCAAACCATCACACTTTGCCAGCAGGTAAGTTCAGATATGTTCAATCATAAAATGAATCACCATAGGCATGAAATTATGTTAATACATTCTGAGTGCAAATGGAGATATACACTTGTTTTCCATTATTCTCACTGAAAGTTTAAATATTTTGGCATGTTTCTAGGTGGAAAATTAGATGCTTATTCAAATAACATTTTTACTTGGTTTGAGCTTCAAAGAAGCAAAAGTGGAAAAAAATGAAGAAAAAGAGATTTTTATTAACAACTTAAGATGTAGTCATGACAGTAAGTAATCCACTTTCTCATATATTCCATTTAATATTCCTGGTTATGTTTGGGCTCAAAAATCCACATCCAATGATGTAAACAAAATATCATCCTGCAGTATATAATTGAAAAATGTAACACCACCCAAACTAAACTCATGATGCCACAAAACACATTATTTTTATGGTAATTACCTTCTCTGTCCTGCACCTCCTAAGAGTGTGTTTCACTAAAAACTCAATGCATTTTATTTCTATGAGTATCTTCTCTCTATTTCTTTTTCCAAACCACTCATCCAGATTTACGAACACTTTTGGAATTCTCTCTCCAAAACTTCATATACATTATTTACATTTTCCAAGTGTATACATTATTTTGAAAAAGTATAACATGTAAAAAACCCTGTATTTTTGGCATAGTACCAAAAAATACACCAACAGATAAGCAGGGATGGATTCAAAGCTCTGTTAAAGACTAGCTGTATCATCTTCAGCCAGTCACATGTAGGAGGATTTTGAAGGACACGTCAGGCAATTAACACTACATGTCTATTAGTGTTTTCCATCCTTCTCTGTTTGGCATCCTTCCACAGTGTGGCAGGGAGGGGATGCTGTCAGACTACCATTTGAGAAAAATCCATCTTCTCTGGTTTCCCATACCCACTGCAAAGTGCTGGCTTCCTTTCTGTAGGGTGCCATGTGCCAAAAGCAGCTGGTAGGAGTATCGCAGATTAATCTAAGCAGACAGCTGTGCCTGGCACTTCAGATTGCATAGCAGACACAGAACCTCACTGCTGCTGAAAATTCCAGTCTAAAGGCACTGTCTGGGGCAGGGGCGGGGGGGAGCATGGGATAGCAATAACACAGCAAGTCTCATACTTTCATACATATATGTACAAGAACTTTCATATATACATATATACAGATACATACATAGGTATGTACACTTGGGAAAAAAAAAGGCAAAATAATAATAAAAGAAATACTACTACTTCTAGGTAGCAGAGCAGATATTTAAATCTGATTTCTACTTCCTTCTTTTTATTTTATAGCATTGGTTGTAACTTACTTTTTTTGTTCAGGGATATCTTCCAACAGCATGCAAAGAAAATCCTGGGAAATGAACAAAGCACCACAGTTAGTATATTTATGAAGACATAACTCATGTCTACATTGTTAGTGAGCAATGGATTTTTAAAGACTGCAGATAACAGAAAGAGAAGAAGTTTATCTATCCACTATGATGACATACTGCTCAGTTATTTATACAACATATGTCATGTTTGTCAGCTTTACAACCCACTCAAGGGAAAACTGTCAATATTGAAAGAAAATGGGGCTTTAAAAGCCTCTTGACTACTTCTAACACAATCCCACACTGGTGGCATTTATTTATTCCGTAGTATGTACACACACACAAACTATATTTAAAACTGTTAAAGGCTGCAGATTCACATATCCAAATGCTAACACCAGAATTAAGGGTGTTTGTGCTCTCTCCACTGTGCTCACTCTTTCACACTGTCTTTAATTATATAGTTAGGCTTTTTTTTTTTTTTTCCTTAATGCACATAGTGGATTGGAAGATCACATCTACTCCTCACTCTGTCACAAAATTCACAATGTTGCTGCCAACCACACCAAGTAAGGAACAAATTCTTCAGGGAAAAGGTAGCTGGGATTTTTAATCAAAGTGCAGTGCCAATGAAAAAACACTACTACAGTAGCATAAGGCTCAGAAAGTTAACTCCTGACATTGCTCAAAAGTTCTCTGGCTCTCTTACTACACGTGACCTAATTTTATTGACAATCACTTTAACACAATGCAGTCCTCTGAGTAAATGTATTAATACGAATTATTCATTTATATCTTATTTCATAAAGCAATACATCTTCATTAATACTAATCTTTGTGGAGACAAGTTTTCTAGGCTAATGATGTTCCTCGCTGCAACATATGAGTGACAATGTTTCTGTGTTAGGGAAACAAAAGAAAAAGTGATTCCACCATTGAAACTATTGGTAGCACAGCTAACCCTTCCTCCTTCAGATTACAGGTGAGATTCAGGCTGTGATGTGATGGCTGCAAAATTTGCTTATGACAAAATTTAAGTTGCACCGTGCTGGACTCAGTGCTGCAGGAAGAATGCCGTCATTAACTGTGCCAAGAATCCTTCTGTCGTAACTACAGAGTACAGCTGACATCATGATAAAATGTAAAATCCTCTTATTTCATAGTACTACTTGAAGTTCTGTGCTGTTATTCTATGTGTAAACAGATGACTACTATCTCCTTCCACTTTTGGAAGCTGTGCTGGAAGTACAGAGTAGGCTTATGTGAAAATATGAAAAGATCATGAACAGAATTGTTTCAATAATGTGTAAAAAGTAATACTGAAGTGGTCATACTTGACACTGTTTGCACTGTCTCTGTATACAATAATACAGCCTGATTTCCTGATTGGATTGCACCAATTTTTTGCAATCAGTCCTACAGTATATTTGCAGATACTTCTTGTATTAGAGGTGTTTTTTATATTCTGTACTATGAAATTAAACATTTCCTTTGTGATTAAAGTTTTCTTCATTTTTCAAAATACTATTAAGGTAGTAACCATCTGTCCTGGTTTGAGTTAGAATAGAACCAATTCCGTTCAATTGTTTTACTTTTTAGTAACTGAAATTCACACCATATTTCCACAGACAGTGTCAGCTTCTAGTAGTGATAATGCTCAATACCTACAGTTAGTACAAAGGATTCATATACAGCCCAAGGTCACTGCTCAGTCTTGTGTACTTAGTTGAGAGGACAGGTTAAAAGGTGGCCCATTCCATTCCATATACATCATATGTGGCATAAAGTTAAGGGATCGCAAGGGTTAACCTCCTTTCTTCAGTGGCGCATGAGGAGGAATCTGTTCTGCCTTTGATCTTGATCTGTGTATTCCTGAATCTAGTCATAGAATCCAGACTCTTAGTCTGGTTCCCATCTGCCACAGAGTCTAGTTTGGGGCTTCCCCAGTGCCTGCGCACAGCATCAGTGGTGATGGTCGTGTAATTGCCATCAAGGGGATTTGGGTTCATATCAGGCCTGTATATATTTATATACATTTCATTTAATGTTTGTTGTGTTGTTTTGTTTCATTTTTAATTAAAGTGGTTTTAGCCTTCTTTTTCAACCCATAACTCTCCCTTATTCCCTTTCTTTTTCCCTTTTGGAAGGGACGAGGTTAATAGAGAGCATCTGTTACTTACTTAGTGGCCAGTCTAGCCCTAATCATAGACACCATCATTCTACACACTTTCTTAAAATTAGGATTAATCTATTCTATTATATTTTTAATTCTTCTATTTTGATGCTCCAAAACAGAGTAGGAAAAAATGTATTACCAGTTCTCTCATACTGGCATAGGTTTTAGCAGTTGTCTATTATCAAGTCTGCATGTCATATCCCATTGTAAGTCTGCAACGAACAACTGCAAGTTGTTCATAATTTTGCCAAACTTGAACAGTCTGGAGTGAAATGTTATTGTGAGGCTATTTTTTTCTCTACCCTACCAGATGAAATGTCTTAGAATTGTCCAGAAGAAAAGTTAAGGGAAAACGTGTGTGCGTGTGTGTGTGTGTGTGTGTGTGTGTGCATCGGCACATCCATGTTAAGCTTTTATGGCATTACTTGAAGAGGATCTAGTGACCTTATACTTTGAAGCAAGGACTTCTAAATGACCAGAGCAATCATAAATAAATGCTGAGTCAGATTGTAAAACAAGTTATAGTTTGGTTTCTGCCTTTGTTGCAACTAATTCAATGAAGCCAGAAAGAAAATGAGAGTTAGAATTCACATGCCACCACAGTGCTGCTTTATTAACAGACTGTCCTATGTTAATGTGATTACACAATCTCTCTTCTCTACATACTCCTGTTGTTCTTCCCTGACTGGAAATTAAAATCCTTGAAAACTATTTTTCCTTATCCTATATAAAGAAACTTTTATTCTGCTGTTTGTGGAATTTCATTGATGTTTGGCCAAACTGAAAAAGCCTTTCAAAAATTAGTCCACATATATTCACTATGTCCTCATAATTAAATTCCCTAAATAGAGAATTCCCTAAATTCTCTTGTCTGCTTTCACCATAGTCTCGACTGAATCCGACAATTCTAATCACAACTGCAACTTCAGGCTGCTGCTGAGCAGACCAAATCTAGACACAGATTGAGAACTGAGATCAAGAAGTTTTCTTCGCACTGTTAACATATGCAGCATGACTGAGTCAGAAGAGAAGTGGGGATCCAATAACAGAAAAGTAGGTTGAGAGAAGTACTTTTCAGAGCCCTAGGAACAAAGGTTACTTGAAGCAGTACCTAGACAGATCCGGGTTTAGAAGAACTCACATTTGAACATAAAAATGCTATCTATTACTCCAATTCTCTTGAGCAACGGTCTGCATGTTTCTGCTCCCCAACTGTTGATCACACACATAGATATAATATAAAGAACACTATTAACAGAAAAATTATACTCTCAACAAAAAGCTCAGATCTATATATTTCAAGTATTCTATGACCAAAGGACAGTTTCAGTTAAATTCTCTAAATGAAATATAAACACAATACATAAGAACAATGGAGATCTCATGACTAAAAGCGATACATCTAAAAGGACATTCATCTGGCAACAAATAAATTCCAAATACACCTATATAAAAATTTCTTAAGGCTGCTCAGAGTTAAACTTTCTCTGTCCATTATGCAGTTTGCAAATGACATAACTAAATGATAAATGTTACTTTGTCTCTTTTGGGTGGAAATATAAATAATAAGCATCTCCTCATTCATATTCCTGACTTGTATTAAACAAAATCAACAACTTGTTGAGATCCTGTCCTTGAGGTTTTGTTAAAAAAACCCAAACTCCTACCAAGAGTAACAACATTCCTCAACTGTATGTTCTGCCATCTGGCAGCAATCATTAGCCAGACGTCTTAACAAATTAAACCCCAGGCCACAGAGCCACTGACCAGCTCCAGTCAAAGGCAAAATTTGTTGCCCATTTACCCCTCAGCAATGAACCACATTCAGATCAGTAGCAATTCCCTAAAAGAAAAAAAAAAAAGACCAACTATTGTGGCAAACAAGAATACATCTCAGGATCTGACAATGATTTACAGTAAATATTCTTGTGGCTATTTAAGGTTGTATCAGCTCCTGGATGGCCTTTCCCAGGCAAACTGCAAACTGGGGTTATTATCCCTGTGTGGCACAGCTGAAGAAGGTAACCCTGCCTGAACTGCCCAGATTCCAGCACTTCCACACAAACCCGTATTAGTAAAGTGTTCATACTAACAAGATGGGATTTGCCACCCTAGGTACAGTGTGAATAACTAAGTGATATAAGTCTTAAATCACCCAGCTATATTACCAGAGGCCTACGTCTTCCACAAAAACATCTTTGTACATGTCAAAACACCTCAGAGCAGCCAAGTCCATTCATCGACCAGGTAAGCGGGAAAGATGTATGTTGTCTATCACTTCATTTACTGAACAAGGTATCACAGTATCACAGTATCACAGCATCACCAGGGTTGGAAGAGAACTCAAAGATCATCAAGTCCAACCCATCACCACAGACCTCAAGACTAGACAATGGCACCAAGTGCCACGTCCAAACCCACACCTTGAACACCTCCAGGGACGGTGACTCCACCACCTCCCTGGGCAGCCCATTCCAGTAGCTGATGACTCTCTCAGTGATGAACTTTCTCCTCACCTCCAGCCTAAACTTCCCCTGGCACAGCTTGAGATTGTGTCCTCTTGTTCTGGTGCTGGTTGCCTGAAAGAAGAAGGTAACCTCCCCTTGGCTACAACCACCTTTCAGGTAGTTGTAGACAGCAAGAAGGTCCCCCCTGAGCCTCCTCTTCTCCAGGCTAAACAATCCCAGCTCCCTCAGCCTCTCTTCATAGGCCTTGTGCTCGAGGCCTCTCCCCAGCCTCGTTGCCCTTCTCTGGACATGCTCAAGCACCTCAATGTCCTTCTTAAACTGAGGGGCCCAGAACTGGACACAGTACTCAAGGGACATATTGGCATATTCCTTACCTTATTGATGGGAAGATTCAAACCAGGCCCCTGGCACGTAGGTAATGGCATATGGCTTGCGTATGCCTTCTCCTAATGTTGTGAAACCAGAGCTTATGCCATCTCAAACTCACTTGAAGTGTTTTAATTTCTTCAGAAGTCACACTAATTCTCCCTGCTCACTAAAAACACTACATTTCAAACTTCGAATTAAACACAGATTCCTTCTATTTTCCATGTATAAACATATAAGAATACACACATATACCAGAGAAAAATATGTGGGAAAATATCTGTTAGGTATCAGTGGGTTTATATAGAGCCATCAGTTGTTCTTGGTCAGTAGTAAATAATACAAAATGCATTGGACTCTGATTACTTAAAATGTATTCTACTAAATAAAAAAGAAGCTGGAGCTGTGATTCAGCACTATGCTGAAACACCACATGCCTTGGCAATATTCCCTTGCCAGTTTGTTCAGGTGGGCATTAAAGAATTCACCTTTTTCATATCAGATAATGTTGCATAACAAGCTACCACATAATTTTAAGCTTGAAAGATGCAAAATGGGAGCTAAGCAAATATAAAAACTTGATGTCGGCAGAGGAGTGAGAGACTACCGTAACAGAAGTTGAAATGCAAGAAGATACTTCACAGCTGAAGACTTAATAAGTTCAGCAGTTATGGGAAGGAATTGTGTACTCTAATTCGTGTATAAATCTGGAGATGTCTTGGAGTTTTGTGATAAGTCCCTGAAAGAAGACAATTGCATGTGTAAAACTTACTGCTTCTTTTAAGATCTTTATACTTGAGATAAATGATACCAAGATGTTTTAAAAATACAATTATGTTGTTGAACATTAAAACGTGTGACACGTTAACTAACTTCTTAATCAGTAACCTGTATTATAAATGATCATGAAACATCTGGGCTCCTCTTCACTACTCTGCTTTCTTCTCAACTTCCATTTCTAGCCCTACTTTATTCTGATCTCTCTTTCCTTCAAAATATACAATTCGTCTAATCATGAAAAAATATATCAGAAAAAAAAAAATTTCTCACACAAAAAAATCTTGCCCNTGAAGTGGTTTTTTTTTTATTGCCTTACACTTAACTAAAACTTGAAACGTTGAATGGAAAGAAAAGCATATGCTTGGCAAATAAAGTTCCTATGAGCAATAAATAGAACAGAATGTCAGGCATGCTCCTATGAGAGCAAAACATACTCTACATAAATGAAGAAAAAGTCTTTGGGGGTTTAAAAAAAAAAGGGGGGGACTTTGATCATGTAGTAATTACAAGTTGTCTCCATTTACATGAAAGTGAACAAAGACTGCATGGTGTATAATTAAAAAAAAAAAAAAGTAGGAATGGGTTAATTTAGAAAAGAATTGAAATGGANTTCTAGCCCTACTTTATTCTGATCTCTCTTTCCTTCAAAATATACAATTCGTCTAATCATGAAAAAATATATCAGAAAAAAAAAAATTTCTCACACAAAAAAATCTTGCCCTTTACTGTAATTTCTCCTAACCTAGTCTTACTAATACTTCAAGCACAACATTTCATATGGTTGCCCTTTCAAGCTATTTGTACTGAAATAGAGCTGTGATCTGAAGCCAGTCAGATTTGTATACACAAACACAATGGGTTGTCAAAGTGTGTAATGTAATTAATGAATTGCCACATATTTAAGCATTATAAACACAGTTAATCTCAGGTTAAAACAGCTGACCTTGTGAAGTGGTTTTTTTTTTATTGCCTTACACTTAACNTATAATTAAAAAAAAAAAAAAGTAGGAATGTGTTAATTTAGACAAGAATTGAAATGGAAAACTACCTTAAACTGAGTAAAACTGATCCATCTGTTTTTTAAACACATGGGAGTGTTGAAAGCAAAGACCGATGTCCTAGAGGCTGCTATGGATGGGACAGAGCCAGAGTCCACACTATGCCCCACTGATGTCAATAGTTGTTTGCTCAAGCTCACAGGTCATAAGCATGGAACTGCTGGGGCTGAACTTTAGAGACCTATTTTTCATTAAACCTTATCTAACCAAAATATTCTAAATGATGAAACATCAAAACATATGCACACTTCATGCTTAGACTTCAAATTCTAGTTACAAGAGTTCTACAAGCTAATAGAAATCAGTTTTACAAAATGGCTAGAATAGGATGTGCCCAAGCAAATCAGTGTGCAGGAATATGTTGATGTAGGTGCATGCAGAGTGGGCTTGGATCCATACATCTACCTCTAAAACTTTCAAGAATATTATAAATTATTATATTTTTCTGAAGCTCTGTGTCCTTGACTGACATTTTACTGTAGCAAATTCTAATTCTGTCAGGTGGATGAATACTACAGGTCTTGGGTTATCATTATGGCAAACTGTAAGCTTCATGAAGTTCTGTCTGCTAACAAATTCCCATTGTTTTCTTATTTTGGTATCAAACTGAACAACAGCTTTACCTGTGTTACATTAGCAGCTTGCACTCCTTTCTATTTAATTGTAGTCAGTAACACTCCATTAATGTCAATTTAAAGCAGTGAGTAAGTGAATTCTCTCACAGGCAGAAAAATGGAAGATTTTTTAAAAAATCATTCTCAAAGATTCCAGACTTGCTTTACTCATCTGATGCTAACTTAGCTAAAATAAACAAAAAATACAGTTAGAGACATACTAAGCATGCAATCAAAATGAAGGAAAAAGGCAAACTGATTAATGTTTCACATCTGAAGTCATTTCCCGTGCACCTGCAGCCATCTAGGAAAAATAATACAAACACCACTGAAAACAAGACCAGTATTCAGAATATGGGCAATTATTTTCATTGGGTTTACTTTCCTCATCCTCACAATTCCTAAAGCTGTGAACTTTTACAATTATTTTGGACACACTAAGAATACAACGCTATGATAGTCAGACCACATTTTCACCTCTACTTATTTTAGATCTTTTATTTACTTAAACACTGACAGTACATTCATTGAAAAAGGAACTTGAGTAATAAATTTGTACTAGCTTGACTTCATTGCCTCTGCATTTACAAGTCCTGCTGCGATTGCTTGTCTACCTATTCCAGACACTGACATAAATCTAACCATTAAGATTTTGTAGAAAGAAAGTAAATGCATTTAAAACTGGATATATCTCCTTTGCATTTTTAACATAGTGATCAAACAACAGGATGATGGTAAAATTATCTTCCCAGCAACTTGAATAGAAGCTGTATTTAGGATGCTGTGAAACAAGGCAGAAGCATAAGAGCTCACAATAAAAGTACACAGCTCTTCCTTCACCAGATGAAGTATCTTCAAATTAAGGGGAAGTATCTTTTTCTGACCTATGTTAAGCATGTAGCTATGGACACACTGCACACATACAAATAATAAGTAGCCTAAGAAACCTTACTCTTACTCTTGCTTAAATAAAGAAATAGATAAATAGATAGATCCCGGCCTGCATCAGGAATAGCATGGCCAGCAGGAGCAGGGAGGTCATTCTCCCCCTGTACTCTGCACTGGTTAGGCCACACCTTGAGTACTGTGTCCAGTTCTGGGCTCCTCAATTTAAGAAGGACATTGAGGTACTTGAGCGTGTCCAGAGAAGGGCAACGAGGCTGGTGAGAGGCCTCGAGCACAAGCCCTATGAAGTAAGGCTGAGGGAGCTGGGATTGTTTAGCCTGGAGAAGAGGAGGCTCAGGGGAGACATTCTTGCTGTCTACAACTACCTGAAGGGTGGTTGTAGCCAGGAGGAGGTTACTTTCTTCTCTCAGGCAACCAACACCAGAACAAGAGGACATAAACTCAAGCTACACCAGGGGAAGTTTAGGCACGAGGTGAGGAGAAAGTTCTTCACTGAGTCACTGGCTACTGGAATGGGCTGCCCAGGGAGGTGGTGGAGTCACCGTCCCTGGAGGTGTTCAAGGCAGGTTTGGACGTGGCACTTGGTGCCATGGTCTAGTCTTGAGGTCTGTGGTAATGGGTTGATTGACTTGATGAGTTTTGAGTTCTCTTCCGACCTTTGTGATACTGTGATAGATAGACAGACAGACAGATAGATAGACAACATATAGTATTCTGCTTTTTGAGAGTAGACTTAGAAAACCTAGCAAACTGACATTTCATAGCAGAATGCCGGACAAAGACAGGAGTCCCCAGCAGACATGCAGTGCAACTGCAATTCAATCTAGCTTTCATGACTAGTAGTATAATCTGGTATGACATTTTGCAGGATTTAAAGTCTGTTGACACAACTCACCTTGAGCAACCAGAAGCAACAAGAGAACTTTTCCCCAGTGAATGCAAGCATCTTTATTACCACTGGATTAAAACAATGGATTTCCCTTTGCATTTAGCAGTTTCACAATTTCAGTAATTTTTTTAAAGTTTCCAGCTATGTAATAGTGAAGTGTCACATTTATGACATTTGGGACACCTTTCAGTAGACAAGGCTCACACAGTCACTGGGATTTTACACACCATGCCAAACATAACTGCTAAACATCTCAGTGACATGGTACAGGAAACATATGCAGCAGTGGAAACATTGTCCCTTAACACCCTAGATGTCCCTCCATAGGGCAGAGCTGCTGCAGTAGACCAAAAATGCCTAGCTTCTAGCTGACTTGAGTTATAAAAGAATCCACAGATCTGACGTATGTAATATTTAAAACTGCAAACACATAGATTTGTTTTGGTTGGAAAAGACTTCTAAGATAATTGATTCCAACAATTAACTGACTCTACTAAGTCTTAAACTATGTCCCTTAACCCCTACCTATGCATCTTTTAAACACCTCCAGGAATGGCAATTCAAACATCCCCCGGGGAAGCCTATTCCAGTGCTTGATTATGCTTTCAGTCAAAAGGTTTCATCTAAAATCCAGTCTAAATCTCCTCCTGTGCACCTTGAGCCCATTTCCTCTTGCTCTATCACTTGTTACTAGATAGAAAAGACCAACCCTCACCTCACTACAACCTCCTTTCAAATAGAGGTAGATAGCAATAAGCCCCCTTTTCTTCAGACTAAACTATTCCCAGTGAAACATCCACCTGTCCAAGACACAGGTAAACAACATCCACAGCCTTTCTTGCATTCATTAAGCAGGTGTTGTGGTAGGCCTGAATAGGCCAAAGGTGGGCTTGTACGTGTCCTGGCTTGCCCAGGCATGCTCCCCTGCTCCCCCTCCCTCTGTGTTGGGATTGGTGGCTGCAGGAAAGGGGATGGAAGCCCCAGTTTCACCTAATATGGGCAAACTGGGCAAACTGCCATCCTGATTGGCTAATCTATGTCCAAAGGCCCATCAGTCTCCAGCTGAAATGGATATAAAGGATGAGCAGGTAGCACATTGAGTGGG
>VWZE01020941.1:45652-56724 GCA_013396675.1 Eubucco bourcierii | reverse complement strand
CTCTGGACCTGCTCCAACACTTCCATGTCCTATGTTCTGTCCTCTAGCAGGCAGCGATTTCACCAATATTGTGATGTTACTACCGTATCTCTTTTTTTTTTTCCAACACAACTAGAAGTGGTTTTGGAGATAGCCAAATCAAAAGTTTAGTTAATTTTTTTATTTCAGAAAGTGAGGAAGCACAGTACCTGAGAAAGGACAAGCTGCCCATGGAACTTATGGACAAACTTTTGTAAAGATGCAAGGTATGTAGCCTCTCCTATTGTCCTTGCCAAAGACCGCAAAAGGAAATAACCCTGCAAGAAATGAAACCAGAAACAAATGGGATGCTAGGAATCTGCTGATGTCTAGAAGAAAAAAAGTGTTTATCATATCAGTAAAGCAATTTCAATAAAAATCAACTGAGAACACTCACCTTCAAATAGTGAACCTGCATAAAGATTTTTTCTGCTTTAAGGCCATGTTTGACAACAGATGCTCCTGATTCACTCAGCTGTCCTGTGCTCTCCTTTTGGGGCCTAAAATGGTAACACACTTGTTTTGAATAATTAAGTAAAAAAACCTGATACAAGTTCTCCGTTGTGAATTGCATACTGACTTGAGACACCTGAGACACAGTGAAAACCTGTGACTCGTTCAATCTTTTTCTCCACCCAAAGTAAATAACTTGACTTAGAGAGATAGAGAAATGAATTTCGCAATTTTAATGTAACTTTGCAGCCCATCACTATGTTGTTGTACTCTTTTCACTGTTTCAGCATGACATCAGGTTGCGTGCCATTCTACAGTGCAGACATTTTATGAAAAATGAGAAAAAGGGAAGGAAAAAAGGAGGGGGAGAGAGAGAGAGATGGAGAATACTGAAAACACTATGTTCAGTTTTGTATTTTTCTTCTTGTAATTCGACACTGGCTTAATAGCTTACCTGACTATACTTGCAAGAATAAATTCTTTGATCTGCATGCAATATACCGTGGAAGAAATAATGTTCTGGTTTTAATTTTGACATTTGGGGTTGGAAGAAATGTTGTTGAAGTTTTAAAAGAGGAAGCCTTTCATGCACAGAGAGGTTTGGGGGTTACAGACAGTTACGTCTAGAGCAAGCCCACTTCCTAACTCCATGTTTTTAAAATACAGTATGCCATCTGATACGCCACAAATCTACAGCAGTGAACTGTGGAGAACTAGGCTCTCATGACACAGAGTGAAATGGCAGAGAAGCTACACTTTTGTAAACAGTGCCATCATAGGTGTAGTACTGAAGAGTCCTCTGTATTAATTTTCTTCCATCCAGAAAACGTCTCAACTCTCTTAGGAGCCTAATCCTGTAACTGAAACAGTCTCTTCAGTTCTAAATGTGGATTTCGAAATGGCCCATCTTGGAAACCAAACATCTTTCCCCTCACTTCTACAGAATAGGGAAAATTCAGTGTTAGATTCTTCAAATCATGTAATTCTGATACTTCTCATGATAGGTAATCCTTGTTATAAAATTTCTTTCACAACTTTGTCTGCTTTGAGGAAAATATTCTTCCTTTTATTTTTCTATCAGTGTAACGGTTTTTTATCAGAGTTTAGTCCAGAGTGCTAAACTTTTTTCTTTTTTACTTTTTTTTTTCCTTTTCTCCTCACTGTTTAGGTGGTGATCCACTTCATATAGTAAAACCTTGATAAAATATAGATTCAATTGTAGACTGTTCCTAACACAGTTTATATTTTCCTTTCAGAAATATCTTCCTTCAGCATTGAAAGATGGGGATAAACTACTGATTTCTTATCCTACAGCAGCTGCAATTCTTCAAGTCAATATAACATTGCATAACCAACGTAGGAAAGCAAAGGTCTATCTATTTCCATTTTGCATCAGCCTCTCAGAAAGAAGGCCTGCTGGTACTCCACATACAACTTTTCATTGTTCTCTGAATATATGTAATTTGCTGGTAATGCCTTTCAGAGTTGCTGCCTGCTGAAAAGACACCTATTTCTTTCATATTTGACTTCTTTTTTTCACAAGTAGTTTATGAGATGCTACAATAAAATACTATCAAATATCCATAATAAAATAATAATGCTGGTGATCAGTTTGCTGAGTGGTTTTCAGATAGTCTAAACAGGTATTCATTTGCTGGATCAAAACTTAATAGGGTCATATGACAAATTTGAGGCAGTTTTCCTGCTGTCAGGAGAAAGCACCAAAAAATTGTGATTGTCCATCAGGGAACAAAAATCTAATTGAAGAATAAGCCTATGGTTGAGTGGGTTAGGTGATGTTTCTCTTTCTGATGTAATTTGCGAAAAGTAACAAACAGTTTTAACTTAGAATCATAGAATCATAGAATCATAGCATGGTAAGGTCAGAAGGGACCTCAAGGATCATCTAGTTCCAACCCCCAGCCATAGGCAGGGACACCTCCACTTACTGTCAATATCCTTGTATAAAAACATAAGCTTGAACCAGCACAAGCACCAGAACTGACTCAAAATCAAGACTGAAATATTCTCTTTTATATATCAACTCTGGAAAGCACATGCACATACTTTCAGAATGAAAATAAAGAAAATAAATGTAACAGTAAAGAAGTAAAGACGGGAACTATTCAAGTCCATGCCACAAAAGTAGTAGAGAATATTTGTGTCTGACTGAAACCAGTGGAAAGCCCTTAAACACAACAATAAGGAGTGTGCTGGTTTGAGGCTAATTGGGAAATTACATCGTAGGCTGTAAAAAGAAAACAATGGTGATGTCTACTTCACTCATAGGCTTGCTGAGATGTATAAGAACACAAAACACAGATAAGACAATCGGGCTTGGAGAGTCTCGGTCTCTCTAGCTTCTTGCCTTCTCCTCTCTGCCGAGTAACCTAACTAACCACTTTCATTCTAACCTTCCTGGCCAATCCTCCAAACCCATCTTGCACATGAGCCAAACCCTGGGGTAAGGTAGAAGGGTGGGAAGAAGGTGGAAAGGTGGTTGGGAGCCACTCCTGGGGACTCTGATTTCTGGGAGGAGGACTGTGAGGGACTATTTACAAGGTCTTGCAATGCCAGGACTAGAGGCAATGGGTTTAAACTAGCAGAGGGAAGATTTAGACTGGATGTTAGGAGGAAGTTCTTTCCAGTGAGGGTGGTGAGGCACTGGAACAGGTTGCCCAGGGAGGTTGTNTCCCTTCCAACCTTACCATTCTATGATTCTATTACTTTTAACTTGTATATTTCTGTAAATATTCCTGTATATAGTGTATGTATGTGCTTGTATATTGTGCTAAGCTGTAAATAGAGCTTCATCTCTTAACTTCCAGCTGGCTGAGTCCAGTATGGGTGATTTTACAAAGAGTGGGGGGCGGAGAACTCCCAAACCATCACAAGAATCAAGAGACATCAGAGAGGGTGAGGTTGCCAGAATTCCAAGCTGGCATCATGTCCCTCTCCTGAAGTGTATATTATAGGCATATTTTTCAAATAAGAAACAATTGTGTCATTCCCTAGCAGCAAGTATACCACTATGCAAAAGGTAAGCAGCATGATTATTACAGAGGCTTCTGTTCACTAATTGCGAAAGACCATAGAAAGATTACATTTCAGATTATTCCTGGTTTGATCTAGAACAGAACTAGTTCTGTTCAGTGATTTTAGTTTTCAGCTCTGTCTCTCCTAAGTTAGCTGCACTTTCTGAAATTAACAGCGTGTTTTCACAGATGTTGTCTGCTTCCAGTAGTGAGAAAACTTAGTGTTTCTAGTGAGTACCAAGGACTGGTACGCAGATCGCATTCACCACTAAATCTTGTGTACTGTGTTGGGGATGCAGAAAGTAAAATGCCACATCTGCAGAAAGAAGTGGACTGGACAGGTGGTCTCAGACTGACCAACAAGGTATTTCATTCCATATATGTCATGTTCAGAATAAAGCTGAGGAATCAAGAGGGTCAAGCTCTCTTCCAAGGCCATTCTTCCTTCTCTGGCCATTCTGCCTTCTATCCCAATCCATTAATTTCTGAATCCAGGTCCAAAATCCAGCTCCTGAATCTGGTTCACATCAGGCCATTAAGTCTAGTCTGGAACTTCTGCCACAGCATCAGTGATGAAGGTAATCAGTTGCCATCAGGCGAGTTCAGTTTGATACTGTTTTGGGTTTGTTTTTTTTTTAATTTTATTGTTATTATTTTCATTAAAGCTATTTTAGTTTCCTTTTCCAATGTATAACTTTCTTTCCTTATTCCTTTTTTTTTCCCCTTTGGGAAGGGATAGGAGTTAATAGAGAGTGCCTGTCACTAGGCCAGCCTTAACCCTCAATAGAGATGTCAATCCTGCCTAAGTTTTAAACACAGGTCTTTAGAAGAACAATTTAAAAAATTTACACTATATACACATTTTAATAAAGTAAAAAGTATATAATGAATGCAAAACTTCACAGATGTGATTCCCTAATGCTGAAAGTGGAAAATGTACATCCAGATAAGCTTCATACCACAAGAATCAATGCACCTAAAAATAATTTATTTTAAAGCAAAGAAAAATCTCACCTTCTGTCAATTAGTACTTGTGATGGCAGTAGCTGCATGACAGCTAACTAAAAAGCTCACTTTTGTATTTACTTCTATCATCAAATTCCACACTTTCAAATGTATGACTTCACTTATTCTGCTACATGTAGGATCATCAATAACCATGAAAAAAAAGACTGATCAATGGAAGACCACAATTATTCAGTTGGTGACATGTTTTCAATGACATGAAGCCACAGAGAGGAATTCCTATGTTGGAGAACAGTTTCTAGTACCCAAATACAAAAGGCTTTTAGGTCGTACTGGGAAAGCACAAGAAGGCAATGTATGAAAATACAGGAAATGGTAACATGTAAAAGTTATTTATACAGAAGGTAGAAATCAATTTGTTCTTGGTTTCCACTTAATGAAAGAAAAAAAGCATGATGCTTGAGGTAAACAATGTTTCAGCTGTGCAATGAGAAGCTATTTTAAAGTGCTAGCACTAAAAGAGCTTAGCTACCTACCATGAAAATTTTTCAATTACATCTATCTAAGAATGTGTTAGTAAAAACCTGCTTAAGACAGTCTGTGTGTACTGCCTGTATTTCTGAGTAGCAGAAAGGCTTCCATGATTTGATCAGTGTAGAGCTGATGTAAGGTAGAATTAGTGAACTTGATTCTCTTGGTCAAGGACTGTGGGGAGACAAGCAGTGGAGATGTCAGGCTGCCACTCGAGATAAAAGACTATAGCAAGTTGCCAAGACACTAATCAGAAAACAGCCCACACTGTTAATCATCACCAAAGCAAGACTCTTTTTCTCTCCCTTTTAATTTTTAATCTATTATGTTTAGTTGTGTAAGAAGAAGCCTTGAGCTCAGCATCTGCTATCTAAAGACCAAAATCTTGTTTAAATATCATTAGTCATTTCTAAAGGAAAAGTAGATTTATATAGCTCATTATGCTTTTTCTTTCTTTTTTTTTTTTTTTCTTTTAAGTTTCATTCCTCTTGGCAGTTAGATAGCATACTCCTGTATGTGCTTGTCTTCAGCCCTAGAAAATTAATCCGTTACAGCTTCAAACAGAAAACTTTGCTCAGGAAGTGCCTTTTTTTCCCATGAACAGAGGGTCTTATAAATTGCTTAAGGACATTTTATACCAAACTAAATTCTGTGGTTTTGGAAAGATCTCTATAATAAAGGAAAAGCAATTGCATTGTACAAAAGATGAATAACCTGGTCAGTTTAATTTGACTTTTCTTCAGAATGAAATAAGGAAATGCAGTGGATTTAATCAGATGATTTGGATGCGTAACTTTTGAAAGATTAAAATGGTGGAAAATAGGAGAGGGAACATGCAACAGCAAAGATTAGACTGACAAATTATTACCTTAAAATTTGTAGCTCTTCTTCAGAGTTCTGCACCTCATCTCTGAGTCGGCGCCAGCGAAGTAAAGCTTTCAATTCCTGTTGCCCTTTTACTTCATCATGTGACAGCTGCTTAGTACACACAAAAAAACACAGATCACTGGTTGCTCCTTCCCAGTAGACAATAATAATTTCCAGTAAAAGAAACTTGTTTGGTTGCCCTGTAATGTGTAGAAGATGCAGGAAACCAAATCAATATCTAAAAAAAAAAACAAAACCCAAAACACCCAACAACAAAACATCCCAGTTGCTGCTGTGAGAATTAAGAGCAGCACTAAGGAAAACAGAAGCCTCACTGTGCACATCAAATCAACAGTCAGTGAAATAGTTCTGCCTGAGGAGAGAGATGGGCCTGTTGATCTTGTCCCTTCTGTGACCAGCAATAAGTGAACTGAATGCACAGTCCTGTTACCTGTTATAGTGGTTTTATTTGCATCTCTACTTTTCCCAGCCTGAAAGCAATCAGCTGCTTTGTGTCCTGACTTCACTTTTCTTTCCTGCTACTTCTGCCATATCCATGAAAGCTCCCTGTTGTCATTTCCCCCAGTTATGTAAATTTTAAGAGATTTATACTTACAGAATAAATGCCAGGTTGTCAGTTTACAAATAAGTATTAATTTATGCTTCTCTAGTATAGGAAATACAGGAGATGGGAGAAAGTGAAAGCAGCTAGTATTACCCTGCACTACACCAGTATTTAATTCAGNCAATAATAATAATAATAATAATAATAATAATAATAATAATAATAATAATAATAATAATAATAATAATAATAATAATAATAATAATAATAACAACAACAACAATAACAACAACAACAACAACAATAACAATAACAACAACAACAACTTTTTAAAGGGATGGGGCAGGAAAAAGAAGGGAAGTTTCTGACCTTATTAATTAACAAGGGCACTAGTTACCCTGTTTTGTTGCCTACTCCTTTTCATTTATCTACATGGAAAAGTGTCTGCTAAAACGAAAGCACATCCAAGCTGCTCACAAATGTTTACAATTAATGTGAAGACCTCACAGCAGAGACCTGATATCAATACAAGAGCAGAGGTGAGTTTCAGGACTGGAAAGGAAAAGCAAAGTGTTTGGATTGCCTTCCTCTCATTCTTCTTCCAGAAACACAGTAAGTGACAAGGAATTCTGATTTTGTCCAGTATTATAAATTAGTCAGATGCTTAATCAATTGGAGACTCAAAAGAGTGTATGTCAGTTCCCAGAACCACCTGTTCTTCCACAGATGGAGCTCTGCACACTGAAGGTGTAGAAACAAGGCCTGACACAAGCACACTAACACAAAATGTGGGAAGTAGCAGAGGTGCCACAGAGACAAGAACTGGATCAGAATATCACTTTACTAGCTGACATGCAATTTATGAGGTTTTCACTTTCATAGACAATGATTTCTAAGCCTCTGGCACGAAAGTGACTCTTGCTGGGCAAAAGAAGAGGAAAATTATTTAAGTTCTTCTGTCCTATTTCATCAGCTTCCATTTTGTTTTGAGTTACACTTCCTGGATACTCACTGGACAAACCCAGACTATTTTCATTAGGCTGCTGGAATATTATTCAGTAAAACTCTGATGATCGTTCTAGTTTCAGAAAAACAGCACAAGTGGAAAGAATGCAGAGCAACTGTTCAATATCTGGATTTTAATAACTGAGTAGTACATTTGTAAGAACATAATAACTGACAAATTTTTCCATTCCCATTCACTCTGACCTCCACCCCTGAGACATGAGTGTTCACTGTGGATCACGAAACATCTTGCATTTTTTTAAAATCCAGTTAGCATGCAAACTCCAGTATTATTTTAAAAGACTTATCTTCAAAGCACAGGGAGTTTAAATTGCATCTAAATCACAGCAGGGTACATAATTTAGCTTTCCACATAATTCAGTTGAGAAGTATTGTACCTTACCTGTTGAACCCTAGCCCAAAATACGTCTTCTAAGTAAGTGGCAAACCCTTCACTTAGCCACTCTTCAGTCCAATCACGAGCACCAATGGCTAGCCCAAACCAAGCATGGGCAATTTCATGGCACAGTCGTGTTCCACAGAGATGGCTCCCCCCAGGCAGTACACTCTGTGACAGGAAGATGATGTGTGGGCTGTACCACAAGGATAATGGACAAAACATGTTACTGACCTATTATAACATGCATTGTATTCCATAATAATATATAAGCTTTATTAACTTGGACAGCCTCTTATTACTATATGCAAGTTATAGCATGACTGGTAGTTTATAGCTCAGGTGTTTTAGGAATTAGGTTGTATGTTATCACTGGTGGGCAGAGAATCACTAAAATTCTGACAAGTAGTTATTTATTATTCAACCATCAAACACCTATTGCCTGTAAGAAGTAACTTGCACCAAAATCTCATAGTTTTCAAATTAAAAGACAGATTTATTTCAATATAAGCATTTATACATAGGTCAGGATAGCAAAAGATGTGCAGGTGTGAATATAGGCAGCAAGTATTTATTAGTTAAATTATCAAAGCTGGAATTAAAGAAGAAGCATAATGAGAAGAAAGCATTATCCAAAAGCAACAAGAGCCATGTATAGTAAAGCACATGTGCTTGTTAAAACTTAAGCTAAAAAGATGCCATTTCATGATAATGGTTGATCACTTCTGCAAATGCACAGGACAGAGAACATCTTTTATTGCAGGCACAAGTAAGGTGAGTCAATATTTACTAAATAGCTGCTTTACATAAGGGAGAACAACTCTGTCTGTACCTACACTGCTTTGGACTCAAGTGCTATAAATAGAAGCTGGGCAAAAAGAATGTTACTTATTAATGCTCTGCTACTAGAAACACCTACACTGAATTACAAGTCACTGCTGTTTCGAACTCCTGTTTTGCTGTAAGGCAATTTCTTCTGTGCTACAAACTTTACAGATGTTAATAACTCGAAAGTTACATAATTTTTTTAATTAAGTTTGTCTAGGAAAAAGTAGAATTAAGCCCTTGCAGGCAATTAACAGGGCACAAAGCCACAGATGAGGGTAGCAATGGCACGAATCAAGACCACTGTCTGCAGACTATTCCTGCACTAACCCTTGGCATCCATAATCCGCATTTCAACTGTTTTCCCAACTCTAGCCAGTTAGAAATGAAATAAAGCAGAATGGCAATACCATAAAGACCACAAATCTTTAAGTCTAATCTTTCAAGCATGGCGGAGATTGACACAATCTTAAGACAAATATTAAGACAGCATTCCAAAAAACTTTTCCACTTGTCCCACCCTCCTACTGGACACGTTAAAGTACTTAAAATGTTCTTGCAACTAGCTGAATGTCTTGAACTGAGAGTATAAAATACAATACATGCTTAAATAGAAGAACATACTAGATAACCATCTCCTTATTAAAAACAAAGAAAACCAAACAAAACCCACGCCAAAGCAAAACCACTAGTAATCCTGAAAAGCAAGTTAATACATTTTAGTGCGTTTGTATTTTAAGAATCAATATAAGAAATTAAAGCACTAATAGAGGAATCAAGCCAGAAAACAAAGCAGAAAAAACCCTGCAGGTCCCCAAATCCTTGCCAAAAGCAATTCTGATTAAAACGAGGGAGGGAGAGTTGGATTGAGGCAGAGAGATAATGAAGCACAGAAGGACAAGTCCTAGCATATGATGAGCCTTTTATAATAAAGCCTCTAATAAGAATAAACACAGCACTGGAGGCTTTACTTTGGTCAGTTGTAAGTAAATGACCCACAACTGTGGCATGTGTACAAACAGAAAACACAGAAATGGACCAAGTAAACAACATTCCAGACAGTGCTGGCAGCATTCAGGCCTTTTGGTTAAGGAAAACAAAAGTAACTTCATATCTTGTAAACAGGGTTATCAGAGAAGTGTGCATTTTAGGTTTGCTGTAAACAAATATACAATAAAAGTAAAGATTGTATTTCCTGGTTTTCCAGTCACTTAAATAATAGAAATGCCACATTTAGACAATCTTCTCCTTTATAGGAGGATTACAAGTCACTTCAGTGAATCTAATCTAAAATTGGGATAAAGAACGCAACTTCCCACAAAGCCAAAAATAAGATTATGTGTTGCAGCAGAATTAAGATTTTAGAGCTTGACTACAAACAGCAATTTCCTCTCCAAAGAATGCCTCAAATATTCCTTTTGGTTTTGTTCTCCCTTGCAATCAGCTATATCTCCAATTTAAAGCCTTACAACGGGAACAGATATCACTACAGATCAGTGCAAAGTTCCTATTTATCTTAAGAGTAGTTTTATCAAAGACTGAGTATGTTTCTGTAATACGTCCAGCACCTATTAGTTTAGGGAGAAATTTGATTCTACATGTTAGTTTAAAATACAGATTTTCTATTGCCAACACATGTTTGAACTCCAGAAGTTCTGTCACTTGTTACTGGTATCAATCACATCTACATTTTTTCACACTATCTAGAATGTGCAATGTTATTCATAGCTACAGTGTTGCTCCTAAAACACTCAATATTTCAAGGAAGTGTCTATATGACAAATAATCAAAATAATAATGAAATTATTGTAACTGATATTTTTTTCCCCAGCACAATAGGAATTTGGCCCTTCTACCATCCATTTGATTTACTAGGAACAAATTATAAGGCTAGTTATCCATTGCTTTCATTGGCATCAAAAAGGAAATAAATCCATTCCTATACCAGCAACAGGCAAAGGTGAGTCACCTCAGCAGCTACATCAAGACCTGATGAGTTATTTTCAGCTTATAAATGCCTCTGGCTGGTATCTTTTCAAGTCCAGCCAAAGCTTCTAATGCAGGCCAGAACAGGCTAGCTGGATGTGGTAAAGAAGATGGGGAACCTCTCCCAGATGACAAAAAAAATAAACACCGCAACAGTCCTTCCCAGGAGGCTGGACAAGTTCCCAATGGCTCTGGGAGAAAAAACAAGTTAATGACTTGTTTTCAACAGTATACACATAAAATTTTTAAGCAAAAGTTTATGATTCTATCCAGAAGCATGCTCTCATAACTTAGATCTTCACGTCACTTGACTGAAAAAAGGAGGAAGTTCCTTCGTCACAGTAAAGGGAAATCTCACTTCTGTAACTATGGAAGCAATGCACGTGAACAAAAAACTGAGCCCTGAAAGTAAGGAAACTTTTCG
>VWZE01020941.1:3680-24454 GCA_013396675.1 Eubucco bourcierii | reverse complement strand
GATGCTCCCTCCCTGGATGTGTTCAAGGCCAGATTGGATGAGGCCTTGAGTGAGCTGTACTAGTGGGAGGTGTCCCTGCCTATGGCAGGGGGTTGGAACTAGATGATCCTTGAGGTCCCTTCCAACCTTACCATTCTAGGATTCTATGATTCTATGATTCACAGAAAGTTACAAACTTGTAAAGCCTTTGCAATACATCTTAACATGCAATTATTGCTTCTACAGATAGTAAACTATTAGCTTTTTTTTCTGTCTTATAACATTGTTACCTAAAGGAAAACAATGTATGTTCTTGCACAGATGTTACGTTGAGACACCACAGTAAAGTAACTGTGGTTACACAAGTCACTTGAACATGGCTTGTAGGAAGGATGACAAAAAAAGACAAAGTAAATTCTTATTCTTCATAGCCTTGAGTACTATTTCAGCAACCTGTCACATTGTGAAACACAAGCAAGAAAGGAGAAAATATAAGTCAAAGGCAACTTGTATATGTTTAGTTTAAGTGCGTTATCAGTGCATATCACTTTTCATACATTCAAGCATAAAGAATGACATATTTTTCAGATGGCTTGGTGCTCAGCCATTGTAAATCAACCTCTCCCATCCTATTAAGGAAACAAGGCTTTCCCTATCACAGTCTCATGTCTTACACTCAAAATGCGTAGTTGCCAGAACAACAACTGCCATTACTTTTTATGGTGCTGTAACACATAGTGCAAAACAATTTGTCTGTCAGATGGTGGGAGGAGATAAATAGTATAATAACAACAAAATATCTATTTGTAATAATAACAAAAAGTAATAGCAAAATACCTATTTATAATAGTAACAAAACAATTTCTGCCAGGTAAATTCTACATCCCACTTCACTGTGGTCAAAGTCCTTAAGCTTTTATTCTCTCTTTTCTTGGTATGGTGCAGCAGTCAAATGTAATTGATATCAGTGAAGATGCTGATACAAAACAAGGTATTATCTGCCTTAAGAAGGTACCTTATACAAAACTTGAAATACTTCTTAAAAAGAAGCACTCATTTTATTTTCCAGTGCTATCCAAAGCACATGAAAGTCTGTTTGCCAAGCTGAAAGTAAAGCACTTTGTAAGCACTCCTCCTGCCTCCTGTAGCTGAAGTAAGAAGGCTTCTCCTCTTGATCAGGTGGCCAGTAGCAGATACCAACCACAAGATTTCCCTTGTAGCCTTTCATCTCTAATTCTTGCCCATAAGCTTTCAGACTCACTCTTGGGTATTCTTCAGAGACATCTCTCCAGCAGTGCTAGGGATATCATTCTGCCCATGTACTTGCCACCGGTGAGGCCTCACCTCAACTGGAGGGAAAGTCTTATGAGGAGAGGCT
Source organism: Eubucco bourcierii (assembly GCA_013396675.1). Classification (NCBI taxonomy): domain Eukaryota; kingdom Metazoa; phylum Chordata; class Aves; order Piciformes; family Ramphastidae; genus Eubucco; species Eubucco bourcierii. The sequence goes on along the minus strand of VWZE01020941.1, from coordinate 23,097 downwards.
TAGGGAGCTGGGGTTGTTCAGCCATGAGGAGACTCAGGGGGAACCCTATCACAATCTAAAAGTACCTGAAGGGAAGCTGCTGTAAGGTGGGAGTCAGGCTCTTCTCTCAGGCAACTTGTGACAAGATGAAGAGGGCATGGCCTGAAGATGTGCCAGGGGAGGTTTAGATTGGATGTTAGGAAGCACTGCCTCACAGAAAAGGTAATTAGACACTGGAATGCACTGCCCAGGGAGGTGGTGCAGTTGTTTAAGGAAAGGTTAGATGTGGCACTTAGTCGATGTGGTGGTGTTAGGTCATAGGCTGGACTTGATGATCTCAGAGGTCTATTCCAGCTTCGATAATTTTGTGATTCTGTAATATCTTAACATACAGGGCAACAACTCCTCCTCCTTCCTCTCCTATCCCTTCTGAACAGCCTGTAGCCATCTGCGCTGATTTGAGGCTAATTGGAATATTTTAATAGAGAAAATTATATTACAGGCTAAGAAAAGGAAACAATGGTGATGTCTACTTCACTCACAGGCTTGCTGAGATGGATAAGAATAAGGATAAGAATCAAAACACAGATAATAAGGTCTCTCAGGCACAGCATCTCGGGCAGTCTAGCTTCTGGCTTCCTCCTCTCTGCCGAGTAACCTCCCTAACCACTGTCCTTCTAACCCTCCTGGTCAATCCTCCAAACTCACCTTGCATGTAAGGCAAACCTTGAGGTAAGGTATAGGGGTGGGGGAGAAGGTGGAAGGGTGGTTGGGAGCCCCTCCTGGGGTCTCTGATTTCTGGGAGGGGAGTTGTGTTTCTGCATTACCTTTAACTTGTATATTTCTGTAAATATTCCTGTATATAGTGTATATATCTGCTTGCACATTGTGCTGAGCTGTAAACAGAGCTTCATCTCTTAATTTCCAGCCAACTGAGCCTAGTCTGGGTGATTTTAGAAAGTGTCGGGGGTGGTTAACTCCCAAACCATCACATCATCAATAGCCACAATTCAGTCCTAGGATTCGTCCCACCAAGTTTCAATAATGATCACTATGTTGTAGCTTTCCAGCAGTATGGTAGGTTTCCAGCTCCTCCTGTTTGTAGCCCATGCTGTGTGTGTTTCTGTAGACGCACTTCAGCTGGGTTGTCCAACCGTGTCACCTTCTTAGAGAAACAGCTCTCAATTCCTTTAAGGCTTTTCACTGATGCTTCTTTGTTGGCTTCCACTAGCACAGCAGCCCCTGGCTCATCTCCATAACACTTTGACTGTGCTCAAGATGAAAGCAAAATACAATAACATAAATGTTTAAATGGCTGGAAAACATATCCAAGATCTCTTTAAATTGAAACTGACTGTAGGGTATAGCCTGTATTTACGTTTGACACTTGGATGTTTTCCAATAGTCCTGGCTGATTTTACGATAGACTTATCAGTTGTTGCTGTAACAGTACAGATTGGCTAAATGGTGGCTACAGATCAAAGAGGCAGTTTGCACCTTTATTTTTTTCTTTTTCCCCTTCTTTTCTATTTTTTCCCTTTTCTTTCTTTTTTTCTCTTTCTTTCTTTCTTTCTTTCTTTCTTTCTTTCCTTTTATTTTTATTTTGAAAAGTTAAGAACCTTAGTGACATGGCCTGGAAAGGCTCAATAGTTCTGTTGATGTATGATGTTTTGAAGAAAAAGATATTCTTTCCTCTTAACATATTGAAGACCATTTATGTGAGAGAAGAAGAGCGACAAAGTTCTTTATAAATAGGAACTGAAAGCTGGGTTGCTAAATCCATATTTAGCCAGTTATATCAAGTTGACCTGATTTACAAATATGCTAAACATCCTCTGTGTTTCTGTCATCAAACACCATTTGAGTTTCAAGGGTGTCCAGTATACTTGAAAAGGAGGCCACTAATTTTAGAGCCTAAAATAGGATTCAAATAATGTAACATCCTGTTTTGAAAATGTCAGTGTCTTCCTCAGGAGTCACTTGGCTCAACTTACTTGCTATCTCTACTGGGTAAAATTGTTAAAAGAACAGCCAGATTAGGTGAGATTAGAAATTCACCTATTCCATTATTCTGTTTTCAGCTCTTACTAAGCATATAAGATAAAGCTAGGATCATGGTACATACCAAGAATCACCTTCCTCATCATATTCTTCTAGCTTGCAGAGACACATAATGTTACTAGTGAAGTTACTGACACAGTGCTTGGCTAAAAATCTTCCTGTGTGCTAGCACTTACTACAAAACTAATACACCTAAAGTACAGTGATTCAAAGAGACCAAGTAATAATCTTGTGCTATTTAAACTCCGAGTGCTGGAAACAAAAAACTTTGAAGATACTGTTTCAAATCAAGTACTTTAACTGAATGCAAATAAAGGTTTACAGTCCCCAGGTAAGTAAAATAGATATCAGCACCTTGCGAAGAAGTAAAATGACAGTAAGCAGCTTCCGAGGCCACAGAAATACAAACGATTGGTGTCACTGTGACACTGTGAAAGGCCCTCAACGGTTAGCAAGTTCAAAATTACTTCCACTGACAAAATAAAACAAAACAAAGAAAAAAAAAAAACTTACACTACTGAACACTGCAAGAGAAGTCAAGGTCTCAGGCACAGCCTTGGATGGCACAAAAAGTTAAGAGTATCTGTATTCCTCATCGAGAAAAAGAATAAGGAACTCTGAGTCTCTTCATGTTTTGCAAAAAAGGAAAAGAAATTTCTCTCTAGGTCAATCAGAAGAAATTTTGAATCACTAGGTTTTCAAATGCAGTCAACAAAACTGGACTGGGAATGTACTGATTTGAAGAGGATGAACAACCAGGCCCCACACAGACCCCATTTTTAGTATTAAGTCTTTTAGCCAGCTTTGTTCACCTGAGTAACTACTGGCTTACACAAAAATACTTGTAATGGTGAAGTAATGCTGAGATTTTAATGCCAATAGGGTTGACAATTCCTTAGGAGTAGCATGTCATCATCCAGAGCTCCAAGATGCCACTAATCTCCTGCTTTTAACCTCTTAGCTGTCCAAGCATACACACAATGCACAGCTTTCGGTAGAATGCGAGGTCAGGAATCTCTTCCCTGAACGATCCAATTAGGGGTTCTAGAGTCTTTGCTGTCTGACACACTTCCCTACTCCCTTTCCTCCAATTCACTCCTATCTGCTAGTGATACAACTTAAGGTAATTACATGTTGTTTGGTATCCATGAAACTTTCAAATTTCTACAGGAAGGACTGACTCAGGCTTTTAAACTACTTAAAATCAGTCCAGATGCTTATTTAATGTATCTCCAGTTTAACATAATACCATTAACAAATAAATGTAAGCCACTTTCTTTTATTAGCATAAGTTTAGGAGAAGCTATATGGAATCAGGCAAACTAAACCAGTCCAAAACCAAGATAAGAGTGCAAAATTAAATCCTCCATCTTCAAAGATCTGCAGAAAGCAAGAGAGAATGACTGCGCTATTACATACAGTCAAGACCCCATTTTCGTATGCATGTCCACAGCAAATTAAAACACACGGGAAGAGATGTACAGAAAACAGAAGTAAAATGAAAACAGTTTCAACTAGAGGTTTTCTCATAAAGCATCTGTTAGACTTCAAGAGAAATGCAGCTGACGCACAGAAGTGGCTACTGGAATAGGCAGTTTAAACCACCTAATTAGGTCACTGTATGCAATGACTATCATACCAGTCTGAAATGTTGAGGAAAAATGCCCCTTAAGTAAAGAGAAGTATTTTGAGTTACAAAGAACACATTAAGTATTCTATAATGAGGAACAGACAAAGAAAAGTGCCTTGATGCTTCAGATAATGGCAACAATTTATGACTGCTTCATTCCCTGGCAGAAGAGTACAATAAGAAATCTCAAAGCAACCACCCCTTTGTGCTGGCACACTAGATTATATTTATACTGTTACAGATAGACCAGAAGATTAGAAAAAAAGAGTAGTACAGCAAACTGTTTAACCGAAAATAATAGCTAACTTTTTTTTCTTTTTTTTTTAAATGTGATTTGGACATGGTTTTGCACATGGTTTATTCTTAACTGAAGCCATTCAGGTAATTATCATTGTCTGCACAGGAATTAACCATTTAAATAGCTTGCTATATACATAGAAGTCTCTATCTGAAAATCAGACAAACCAAGAACAAATGAGCTGTTATGAATCACTTCATAATTTCCTTTGCTGCCCAAATACAGCTTGACATTTAAAGAGTTTAAATTATTCCTCTGTGTCAACTTTGAAAAATGTGAATGTGCTTGGCTTTATGAACTGTCGAATGAAAAGCATCAGAAATATGCATGCCCTTTCTTTCATCTTTTACTTATATTCAATGGTATGGATCACTTGGAACTAACAGTAGTTATCAGAAGCACGGGGAAATAAAAACATAGGTTTTCTCTTCTCCACAAAGAAAGCACAATTACAATATTCTGAACATGCAGTCTGAATTCAGATAACCACAGATGGTTTTTTTGCAACAGAATATCCTGCAGGCATCTTTCCCCCATAAATTCTGGGAAAAGTAAACACAGGGAAAGCTCTGGCAACTCCTCAAAGAGCAGTAGCGTATGAACAACTGAGTCTTGCAAGATTTCTCCTACTGCATGCTGTCATTTTGGCCTAGATGTCTCTCTCTCTCCTTTCCTACTCATTTTGCAGTATTTGTGCATCTTGCCCTTCACAGTTCCACTGATCAAAGTGCTCTTATCACACAGCTAAGTAAAACGGCCAGTTCCTTCCTCAATTACAGCGATGATCTGTAAAGACCTGCATTAACATTCAGCGCCATGCCTCTGAAGCCAGAGGAGATCACTAAGGAACTCTTCCAATTTCATATGACATCAGGTACACAATATCACATTTATCTCCAAACTAAATCACTACACAAAGTATCGCAGAATACAGGCTGTGGTAGGTGCCTAACGCAGCCAGGACTCATGAAAGTTTCTGGATACTTTTATTTAGGTGTTCATTGAGGGAAGAGCTGTTGCCAAAAATTGAGTTAACTACTAAAAGGTATCTACAAAGAAGTGAGGCTTGTATGACAGAGAAGGGTTGCTGAATGCTTAAGTTTTGAATTTTATACACCTTCATGAAAAATACAAAAGTAATTCATACAATAGCATACTTTTTCTAGTTTTACACTTTTATACTTTAAGAAGCATTCTAAGAAAAAAAAAAGCTGTAGAAAAACTACATAAATAAGCAATGAAACATGTACCATGAAACAAAGTATTTCCTTATTTGATCAATTATACAGTTTGTATAAGCAGATAACTTCTCACTCATCTAAGCACTTGGAATGGTGAGTTGTGCAATTTGTTAAAGTTGCTTCAAAATACAGTTGTTCCAAAATACAAATGCAACAGTTTGGGAACACAGTTTTCCTTTCAGTTCTAATCTTTCTAAGAGAGTTTTGCCTTTAATTTTTCCCTTTTTTTTTTTTTTTTCTGTTTTCTTCACGCACCTAAATGAACCCACTCAACTGCTGGCACTAGGCAGTAACTGAATAAAAACAGTGTTGCATTTTCTGCCATTAACGAACACTATCTCATTACCAACATAAAGGTACATTTTTTAAAAAGAAAAATAAAAAGAAAATGTGGAATTTCAATAGATAGGCATTGACTTACAATTAATAGAGCTAAAATTCTATTTGTCATTGCATGGCTGTAAATTGTACTGTAAAAACAAAAATGTTTAATTTTTTTATTCTCTACAGTTCCATGAAAATTCGGTAATATAATTCTTAGGGTCTGCCTTATTCAGTTTCCAAAGACCTGTGTTTGACTAAAAACTTATAAATCACAAAAAAAGCTTATGAATTCACCCTAGGTCTGGATTTCAACATGCTCATTCTGTGAAGATGGTAAAATTAACAGAAAAGGAAAGCATGATGAAATTCTGGCAGCACGAAGTATTTAAATCAACAGAATAAAAGAATACCAGACTGACAAACAAGGAAATTCAGAAACACACATCGAATAATGAGCTCATATTTGCTTTCCATGAGCTCTGCAGAAATTAGAGATCATAGCCCAAAGGATGCAGACAAACCAACAACACACATGAAACTATAACTAGAGTTTGAAGTTTGATTTAAGAAAAATAGCACAGTTACTTTATATTGACAACAATTTGATAGTGTTAACTACCTGGCGAAAAGCAGTCTAATAAAATACAGGAGATGAAATGACATAAGAAGTTTCTTTACCTAGCCATTCCCAGACTGGAGAAGTTGGAAGGAACTATCAAAACATCAAGCCTGGAGAAGGGGTGGGTACCTAGTGTGGTGTAAGCAGCTGACAGGCAACGAGGGACTAGCTGAAGCAAATGTTCTTCGCAGTATTCCACAAAGCACCAGGGAGCAAAGACTCTATACGGAATGACTGCCTGAAACTTAGCAGCAGGATTTTGGAAACGGCAAGGGTATTCCACATGACTACAGACTTCCTTATGCCATCTGACAAAAAAGCAAACAAAAAAAGTTTAATGTGGCATCAAAAATGTGCACAATTGAGTATGCTGAGACAAGAATATTCTCTAGACATCAGAACAACAGTTTGCTTGCAAAAAAACAACCCGTTTGTATTCTCATGCTGTTCAGACAAGCAGCATTGTGAAAACTCATTCCTACATGTCTGAGTATTCATACTACTGATATTCATAACTACAAAAAAGATACACCAGTCAAACTTGGGGTTGGTAGCAGATAGGCATCAAAAGAACTGGTGCATAAAATGTATACACAGAAAACTAAGTTACAATACCAAAATACAAATTTATGCAGAGAATTTATATTCAAATTGGCTAAAAAAAAATAGATTTCGTAAGTATTAACACAAGGATATGAAGTGCAATTAGAATGAAATTCCAATGTTACTAGAATTCTCCAGGAATGTTTACTGATTATTTTTCTTTTTAAGCCACAGGGGAGGAGAAGGGAGAGGGGAGAAGAAAAGTAGACAGGGACAAGAGGAGGAGAAGGAGAGAAGGTGTCAAGAAGGAGAGAAGGGAAATGGGAACGGAAGGCAAGGCAATGTAAGGCTCAGGGAGACCTCATCACAGTGTTCCAGTACTTAAAGGACATCTACAAAAGACACAGACACTTTCTGTTCACAAGGAGTCACACAGAGAAGACAAAAAGGAATGGGTGCTAGATAATCTGATCTAAGCTCCCCTTCCCTCAAAAGATTGGATAAGATGATCTTTCAGGGTCTATTCCAATCTGGACTGTTCTGTGATTCTATGACTCTATGAACTTGAAAAAATGAGAGTAATACGTGTGGAAACCAAGTGCTACGACTGAGACTTCTGCTAACCATGCTAAATACATGTCGAAACAAGTGGTATTCCTCCAGAGACTTAATTTTTAGCTTCAAGTCTCATTTGCAGGCTTGCATAGTACTGTCCTCTTTATCCATCACTCTGTAATAATTTAAACTCGATAAGCAGTTTTTAGTAGATTATCAGCAGTTATAGATGCATCTAAAACAATTACACTTCCATGGTTTGGTGCAAGACAGACAAGCAGCCACTGCATGTAATTGATAACAGGGCATTTTTTTACTGAAAAGAATCACTCATCCAACTTTATTTAATGGGCCACTGTAACACGCCTTTTATATACCCAGACAATACACATCACCCCAAGCAAATCATTGCACAGGCCAGTTCTAACTGTGGGGCAGGACTGGACAGGACGAGAAAAGCAAGTGAGCAGGCAACATGGTAGTAGGTGGCATTAGGTATACATAATACACTATGTCTACTAACATGAACATTTTACAGCCAGGTCTTGTCCAAAAAAGAAAGGATCTGGTATTGCTGCAGCAGAGCATTAAGAGACACCAGATGCAGGATGCAAACCCAAAGGACATTAAAATTTATTAACACTACTGCTCACTAAGCAGCTTGTTTTCACATAAAATGACCCACAACCTTTCATATTAAATAATGTCTTTGGAATTATTTTCCCGTTGAGATTTTTCTGTTCAGATTAAACAATATGACTCATTTCCACATTCCACAGAGTAAATGAAAATGCTACCCCTATATCTAACTTTTCAACAATATTCTAAACACCAACCTGAAATCAGTTTGCAAAGATGTCACCGAAAGCTCAGTGCTTGTCTGGATAGCAGCTGTGCAGGACTGCTGTTTAACTTCCTGCCAGCACCCCACAGCAATAGTGAACGTGGATGCGGGCATTGGCATAGTCACATAGTAGTACCAGCTTGAGACACCTGTAAGCAAAAAAGAACATTTGTAGAGACATTAATCACAGCATATATTCAGTACTTGACATTTTTATGTATTTGATATTTTGGACCAAACCCTAAATCACATCCTCATACTTTTGGCAAGGGAAGAAAAATAATTTCACTCAGACATTTAAGAGAAGTCATACATAATCCCCATGGATTCAGCACTGTTTACTTAACACCTGCAATTTTTCTCTATCTGTTAATGCCTTTACCTATAAATCAGCACAATTGTACTGTTTCTGCCAAAGAATTGCTTCAGACATGAAATGTAATAGCACCTTTAGATCCACACACACAAAGAGTTTAAAATGTAACTCTTTAACCTCTGGATCAATCACCTTCTGGTTTTGTCTGAACTGTATTATTTCACACAGGACAAAATTGTGTCTCTGTGTTCTGTACTGTACCAAACTCACAGGCAAGTTCTAATGAACAAGACTAGTGCATGTGAATTGGACCTGGCAAGCGGAGATACATGTGTTAACCAGGTGGTGAGGAACCAGTTCTTCGAATCAGATGTAATATTGCATGTATCAATAATTTCGTTGTCATAACCTAGAGCTGCTAAAAAAAACATTAGAGGGTCTGTTGGAAGGAAAAAAAAGATAGTAAGTCTTATCATTATGGGTACATAGTGCTGGAAAGACAAGGAGTAATGTATATATGCCGGTTTGAAGCTAACTGAAATATTTTTATGAAAAGACTTAGATTATAGGTTGTGAAAAGAAAACAATGGTGATGTCTACTTCACTCAAAAGCTTGCTGAGATGTATAAGAACAAGTGTCTTGGTCTCTGCTGTGTTACCTAACTAATCACTCTGCTTCTAATACCCCTTGCATGCACCTTGCATGTAAGCCAAACCCTGAGGTAAGGTAGTGGGGTGGAAAGAAGGTGTAACTTGTATATGTCTGTAAATATTCATGTATATTGTGTATGTATCTCCTTGTATATTGCGCTAATCTATAAATATAGCTTCACTCCTTAACTTCCAGACAGCTGAGTCTACTCTGGGTGATTTCACAAAGTGTGGGGGGGCAGGTAACTCCCAAACCATCATAGTATAGTGCAACTGCATCTATGAACACATTTGCATAAAACAGCACATATTTAAGGACAGCATGCTTTTCATTAATCTCAGTACTGCTCAGCTTTCACCATTTGTCCCTTTAAAAAGAGTATGTCTTAAGGATCAATTCAAGTACTCATTTATGGTCACAAGTACAGTTACTATACCACACTAATGGGTTACTTTAGGAAGAAGTCTCTCATAACTTACAGCCTGCTGAATCATGTGCAAATAACTGCCATTGTAACAAATATAGAAACATACAGGTAACTTAAGTTACTTTAAGAGAACATTAATAGTTGTTCTTTTGCAAAGGTATTCTTACTAGAGCTATGGAACACTTCCAAAAGAAGAAAAAAAAAAAAAAAAAAAAGCCAACAAAGCGAAAACCGCACAATATGGTGGAGGCCATAAGGCATATAGGAAAGGAAACAACTGCAGTAAAGCACCTCTGGGTTTCCTACCTTAATGACCAAAGAAGCCTAAGCTGTCCAAAGGAACAAGTATAAAATTGTCCTTGCTTAGCATGAATATGTTCCCCACCCACTACTTAGTGTAACAAAAAATACTGGTTGTAAAGCCTTTTAAGAAGCAGCTAAAGCCTCTATCTCTTACATGCACTAGAAACCACTTACGTTCCCCTGACTTCATTTCATTTCTGTCAGTGTTCACCACTATCATCAAAGCTTTTTTGTCCACATTGTCAAGTGAACACATATTATAGAATCATAGAATCATAGAATGGTAAGGTTGGAAGGGACCTCAAGGATCATCTAGTTCCAAACCCCCGCCATAGGCAGGGACACCTCCCACTAGTACAGGTTACTCAAGGCCTCGTCCAACCTGGCCTTGAACACCTCCAGGGAGGGAGCAGTCACAACCTCCCTGGGCAACCTGTTCCAGTGCCTCACCACCTTCACTAGAAAGAACTTCCTCCTAACATCCAGTCTAAATCTCCCCTCTGCCAGTTTAAACCCATTGCCCCTTGTCCTGCCATTGGAAGACCTTGTAAATAGTCCCTCCCCAGCCTTCCTGTAGGCCCCCTTCAGATACTGGAAGGCTACTGTCAGGTCTCCTCAAAGCCTTCTCTTCTCCAGGCTGAAGAAGTTACTCTTGCAACTTTCCTAACCTCCTATTGGTATGTGAGCAGAAAGAACGTATTTGCTCCAAACACTTTAGGAAAAGCTTCTCAAAATCCCACCCCTCTTCTTTTCTTTAAATTAACAAAGCTACAACTGAGCCAAGGCAACAAAATGCCACCTTTAGAGAAAGAGGTCACCCAGGACAGCACAATTTATTATTTTTAAATACCAAACTCTTGATGTAGAATTTAATTGATACAAACTGTGCTATAGGCCCAAGCTTGCACACTGTGAATAGCAGCTTTACTGTTAACTTAAATGCATATAGGAGAACGTTCAAAGGTAGTCTACAACACTGTGCTTTGTTTAGCATTTGTTACATATGCTACATACATACTACCAAATGCTTCATGCAGTTATGTTAATTGTATATCCTTAAGAATTAAATAACAACATAAGAGTGAAAAATTTGGAATCATAATGGAAAAACAATAATGTGTTTTCAACTGAGTTCTGAAACAAGCATGAAAGTCAAAAGACAGTCATAGGAAACTGTTTCGGACAGCAGGAGGTGTAAAGTGGAAGGGTCTCACTACAGTGAGGAGGTTGTCTAAAAGGAAAGCGTGTTGGCCTGGGCTACACAAATAGAGTGAGCAGAGAGAGTTACAGTGAGAAACAAGTTCAGCAAGACAGGCTACAGCAAGCAAAATCATAGAGGTTTATTTAAAAAAAACAAAAACACCACCAAAAACCCTCCAGCACCAAAAAGAGTGTCAAAATGCATGTATCACAGTATCACCAGGGTTGGAAGAGACCGCAAAGATCATCAAGTCCAATCCATTACCACAGACCTCAAGGCTAGACCATGGCACCAAGTGCCACGTCCTGCCTTGAACACCTCCAGGGACAGTGACTCCACCACCTCCCTGCGCAGCCCATTCCAGTAGCCAATGACTCTCTCAGTGAAGAACTTTCTCCTTACCTCCAGCCTAAACTTCCCCTGTCACAGCTTGGTGTACTGCATTAAAAAATTTACACAAATTAAAAATGAACATATGCTATTCAGAGCTGAAGCAAATCTTGCAAAAGGTGAAGGGACCAAAGACAAAGAAAGCTAATTTTTCATCACATGTTTTTTCAAAATTCTCCGCATTAGGATTTCCTGAAGAAAAATAACTAACATATAGATAGATACAGTCTTAGTTTTAAGTGCCTCATATACTTGCTTATAGAGGCCATACGAAATCTGAGTACTCCCACAACAAGAGCAAAGATTTATACCATTTTTACACACATAGCTGGGGCTCTATTCACTTTCAGCTGGGATTTTACATGCCTTCTCCATCCATATTCTAGAACTGTGTGGGATAAAAGCATGTTTATGCTACAGTTGTTTTGTCTTGAACTGTTGAAAGTCTATGCACTGGGTAAGTGAATTCTCTCTATAGTGCACTCACTGGAGGAAAAAAATGGTCTTTATGTTGGCAACACTTCTCCACAGCAAGCCCCACAGAGTACTGTTTGAAACAGTCTCAACTCTCATTTATCTTCTGTCTTCTCCTCTCACTACTACTAGTAAGACTGTCTCTCAGATTGCCCATTTATCTCACAACTTGCCTTCCTTTCTTTAACTTTCTTCATGTCACTGGCCTTTTCGGTTTTCTTTCATCTTAACCTCAGATCAAACCCAGAGCACAGTCCAGGATCAAAAGCGCCACTCTATTTTTCCAGTCTCTTCCTCCAGCTGCCCTCTGCTTTCCAGTGGCTACCGTGGAGACAGCACCACCTCTAGGGAAAGAGGAAAGAGTGCAGCTGAAACGGGGAACCTTGCTTTATCAAAACCAGCACTCTGTCCCACAAAAACATTTCCATTCTAAGCAAGGACACATTGGGAACCATGTAAAATCACACTCACATCAGCCTGTGGGGAAAAATGGAGGAAGGCCACCCCAGTTCTTTTATCTGTAATGCCTGTACCCTCTCCATACAACCAGACTTAAGTTAAAAGCTACTTGATTCCTACGCATATTCATTTAGGCAATTATAATACTGCCAAAATATTTTCCCTCTGATAATTTTGGAAATTTTAATTTTTTTTCCCGTTCAGGAAAGCAAATCTACCATGTAACTGCAGAAACCACGCAACAACCATCAGTAATTCCATTCCAGTGTTATAAAACACCCCATGTAAAATTTAGCACTACATTTAGCAAGGCTAACCAAAAAACCAGTCTTTTTATTTCTTATACTTGAAATAATAATGATGAATAATGCAAGACCCTTAAGTGTGTTTTGACTTGTCAGTGTATTTTCCCTCAAATATCTTGCACTAACACAAATATAAACATCAAAACATGTAGATTATGTCCATGATTTACTAAACCCCACAAAACTCAGTTACACTTAGGGAAAAAGAGCTCTAGACCCACACAAGTATTTGATATACAAAGTAAAAGCTAGCACTGATACACAAAAGTACAGTTAAATAAGTATTTATGACTATGGGGTTACGAACCTGACAGCTTTTTGAAACTCTCTGTAACCTGTCCAGATCTCTGATCTCATCTGAAACTCAGAAGTTCCCACTGAGCACCCCTCACACTCCAGCTTCAGCCAGAGTATTAGTTCAACATCACCTCAGAGAGACAAGCACATGGTGAGCTGTCAAATCATACTCTGTAGAGTGCTTGTGTTGTAGAAGTTTGGATATTAATTGGCCAAGGCAAGAATTATAAGAATAGAATTATTTTTATTTTCCTGAAATAAAAACCCCCCAATCTATAAACAGAACTAGTTTAGGTTTATTTACAGGCTCTAATTTGGCCAGAAATTCTTCACAGGATGTTTATGTGCAAACTTAGATATTTAGGAAAGTCAGAAAGTGGAAAAGGTTAAACTACAAACACAGCTTTGCCCTACTATAAATCAGGCTGAGCCGAGAGTCTAAGGGAAACAGATAGGAAACTGGCAATGATCCCTTGCTGAATTTCGCTGCCAGCAGCCTCTCTCAAATGCAATGTAGATCCACATGGCAAATGTCCAAGGTGAGTGGAAAGGCCTGCTAAAGTCAAGTGTCTCAGACACAGCTTCCATGAGTGCGATGATTGTGGAAGCAGCACTGCTTCAGCAGCACAGGAAAAGCCAAACTGCTTGTGCCTTCCCCAGCTTGAAGTAGCAAGCAAAAAGTGAGGCTGCAGTACGGTCTGAGAGAAACCATGTCCAGGTACCCCCGGTGGCTCTCTCAAATGGACCTAAGGACTTGCTGAGCTAGGTGACTTGCACAGAATGGTGCAGAAGTGGGGGACCATCCAAAAGTATGGACAGTGCAGAAACACGAGCCGTGCAAAAGTAGGAGCTGTCCAAAGTGGGAATGGTCCAAAGATGGAAACACTGCAAAACGGGAACTCTGTAAAGGCAGGAACTCTGCAAAGGTGGTGTGATGGTTTGAGGCTAATTGGAATATTTTTATGAGAAGAATTAGATTATAAGCTGTGAAAAGAAAACAATGATGTCTACTTCACTCATAGGCTTGCTGAGATGTGTGAGAACAAGAACACAAACATAGATAACACAGAGTCTCTTGGTCTTTCTGGAAGCCAGTGGGTCTTCTGNTTGTGTATGTATCTGCTTGTATATTGTGCTAAGCTGTAGATAGAGCTTCATTCTTTAACTTTCATCCAGTTGAGTCTAGTCTGGGTGATTTTACAAAGTGGGGGGGGGCAGGTAACTCCCAAACCATCACAAGTGGGAACCCTGCACCTTTTCCCCCACTCTATTTATACTTTTTCTAGACAAAGTATCCACTTTCCATTTATACTGGGCACAAAGAATCCAGCCAACCACTAGCTAATTCTCAGCATGGGTTTCCACACAAGTCAGTACACATGTGGGAGAGGTGTCTTCTGCTGTTTCCCCTTCAAGCCTGCAGCAGGGGGCGGAAAGCAGTTTTTGCACCTTCCCCATTCAAACCTCCAGATACACAGTTTGTGGTGGAAGAAGGAATTTGGAGTGCTCCATGACAGCCTGATATGTGTTGGAGATCAGTCAACACAAGTACAGGACTCTTTAGCACACCCTTGTGAAAAGTGAGAAGTGCATAAAGGCAGTTGTTGCTGCTGCTAGCCACAGACCAGAAGCAGTTCCTTTTCTATTTCCTCTCAATAACCAAATAACTGAGTATACTTTCTCACCAGGATCAGAGATGACAAAGCAAGACCAAGGATCACACAATGGTAAATGTACAAAGAGCAAGCAATGTCAGTTTCACACTTGATGACTAAATACCTACTTTTTTGAACATGGATCAAAACAAATATAAAGGTCTTTGTGACTACATATATTTGTGCCTTCTATGTGCTACAGTAATATGCTGAAGGCAAGTAAAATGCAGAANACACACACACACACACACACACACACGTTGTGCTCCCTGTAAAGTCTTTTCCCAAAAGGCGTTATCAATCACATTTTTTTGTAGAATTTTTTCTTCTCTAGGTACTCCATAAAGAATGCATGGCATTTTTAAGCACTTCGAGGTTGTACCTGAATAGTTACCATTTGTACTTGAGTAAGTAATGCATTTATATTTTCAAACATGTCCATTCACTTTGTTTCAAACGATAGGATAAGACACAGTTTTTGAAAGAGGCAGGATTCCAAAATGGCACATACAGGAGTGCCACTATTAGCAAAAAGCACAAATACAAGTGGCATGCGAGTACACCTAGTCTAACTATGTAGTCCAACTATGCACTAGATCACAGCTGCATAGTTAGCACCTGTGCAGTCAGAAATGTAGGTCCAGTACGCACAACGCAGTTCTTTGTTTAAGAGCATGAAGAGGCATCATCTGTGCTTGCTGTTCTTACTGTTTGCCTGCACCCTTATCATAAGTATGACTTTTTAAGGAAAAAAAAAATCAGGCAATTTGTAATTCTGTTCAGAATATATTAATTCACAACTGCTTGCCAAGATGTTTATTCTTTCCAAGAAACTGCATTTTTAAAATGTATTTTTATGTTTTTCCAGTTAGGTATGATTTCATAAATATGCAGCACAGTAATAGCATTCTGTATGTAACTAATCCAGCAAAGAAAAGTTATTTTAACTGAAGCCTCTGTGAAATGCTTTTAGGTGCATTTTATAAATGTAGATACAAAATCTACATAACTGCCTAACAGTATCTATGTCAATCTTTTTATTTCACACTACAGACCATTTAAAGCTTTTCAACTCTTAAAAGTTCTACTAACTACATTAATTAATTTCTATCTCTAATTTCATTAAGAATGTATTCAAGTCTTTAGATTACCACTTGAGCCTAAGGCTTGTTTGTTTTTAAAACAGTTGCCACAACATCGCTTCTCTCCCTTCTTTCCTCTGTATCTGTTTTGTAATTTTTTTTTCAATTTCAAACAGTGCTCTCACACTGATTTGTCATTTCCAACTGTATATAAACACCAAGATAAGGAGGGCCTAATCCACGATAAAGTCATTGAGAGCTACCGGAGCACAATGCCTACTAACTTTAAAGAAACTTTTGCATTATAACACCAAAATTAGCACAACCAGGTACCACATAGATCTGTAAGCAGAACCTACTATACTTGGGAATTCCATCTTGAGACAAGGCAGAAGAAAAACTTTATGGATAGAAGTGCAGAAGGAAGTCCTGATGCTCCTCTTCAGTTCACTGAAGTTCAGCACAAAACTTTGCCATTGTCAGCTTTTAAAGGAGTTTTAATGCTACATTTCACAGAATCAGGTAACAACTCAGACGCGAGTATGGATTAAAACGATTAATCAATCAATGATAGCAGAGCTGTTCTCCTAGTGTTAAATCAAGAGTATTCTTGATTTATTGATGCTGAGGCAGGAAAGTATTACTGTCCAAATGCATCGAGAAGCTCATCACGGAAGTTTTCAATATTTCAACAAGAGAGACAAGGTTTAAAAGATGATTTATAAGGAGTAAAAATTTTTATTTGGAAAAATTAAAAGGAATAAAAATTCAGGAAAAAAGTAACTAGAAATGACACAGTAAAACGTTGGTTCCTTGAATTCTCACTAGATTATACTGAGGCCCTGATCAGGTAGCTTTTCCACAGAACAGCATGGAGATTTCAGATAGACATGTAAGTGCTTTTAACATTAGGAAATTCATTCCTTAAAAAATCCTGTATTTACTAAGCTACATTCCTAATGACAAAATTATTGAAAATAATTTGTTATAGAAAATACAGTTCACCTTCTCGAAGCTGGACTGGTTCTGCTGAATTTTCACCACTTGTTAACACAACAAAGCCTTCGGCTGTTCGAACTGAGGCTTGCCATGTTGACAAGGCAACAGGTGGTTCTTGGCATGGGAAAAGGGCTCTGTTGTTTATTGGCGATCCCATTGTATAGACACATGGCCTAGATGAAAGCAAAAGAGATCAAAGCTGAAGTTAAAATAAGACAGACTGAATCAAGATTTCTGTCCAAATCAAAAACACTGTTGCAGTAAGGAATATTTTTGCCCTCAGCTGCGTAGGTTTCAAACCTGCATGGCATGAACAATCAATGTATGGTCTAAGAATACGTAAGACAGGATGAAGAAAAGCAAGATTAATACAGTATTGTTTTTATAAACTAGAAAAGAGCAATTACAGTCTCTCTCCTCTCCTGATTCTACATGAACCTTCCAACCTCATATAGTAGCTCTCAGCTGCTGAGTCCATAAGGCCAAAGAAGGCTTATGAATATCTTCTGAAGATACCACTGCAGGGTTTCACCAATGTTCATGACACCTCCATGCTGTCATCACAGCAGTGCTCTCATTATCACCAACCCCACCTCTCTATAGGTTGGATGCTTGTCCAAACTCAGAGCAGTAGATCTGGTCTTGAGTCTTCCTTAGTCCAAGCCTCAATAAATTTTGACATTTTACATTTCTTCTTGCAATAAGGTAATCCATACCAACTCACCTGCCTTCTAGAATTTCGACCACAGGGCACATAATGAGCAGAAAGCACTTCTTCCCTGTCAGGCTTAGTTTTCACATTGCTTTTCACAAAGCAGTCACACCTGTAGCATTGCTCTTCCTGTAGTTTCTCTAATCCGCTACTAGGCAGCCTCTTCATCTACTGCCCCTGTCCATTTTCAGCTGCAATATTTTATGTCAGTCAATTTTATGTTAGCAGCTTAGCCACAGCTAGGAAGGTAACAAGGCCTTTCATTAACATAATTCTTGTTTTACTTCTTTTGTTGCATTTTGCAATTATATCTTAATTCCTATTATTTTGTAACACCTTGTAACACCACACTTTAGCTTAAACAACTAAGTTTTGTAATATAAGGTATATAAAATGACTAGTTAGTAGGTTTCTGAAGAAAGACAATCTTGCAGGAATGACTTCACAGCAGAGTTTTTAAAAACCTCCATGACTCTGGAAGCACAGCACATTATTTTATGAATGCCTGACACTAAAAATATTCTGATCAGTATCCTTCATAACTTGAGTTTTAACGTAATCAAAATAATTTGGAAAATTGTTGACAAGCTATTAGGTTGAAATCTATTTGGAATGGCTGAAATCTGAGCATCTTGTTCACTTCCCTCCAAAGAAGTTCCTCCATACAGATTATAAGCTCCCAAATACTAACTTTAAGCTACACAGAGGGAAAGAACTTGGGAGATACTCTGCTATGAGGATAGGCTGGCTGAGAGAGCTGGGGTTGTTCAGTCTAGAGAAGAGAAGACTCCGGGGGGACCTTATAGCTGCCTTTCAATACCCGAAGGGATCCCACAGGCAGACTTTTCACAACACTCTCTAGCAGTAGGACAAGAATGAATGGTTTTAAGCTGAGGGAGAGTGGGTTCAGACTGGATCTTACAAGAAGTTCTTCTGTATGAGGGTGGTGGGACTCTGAAATAGGCTGCCCAGGGAGGTTGTGGATGCATCCTCCTTGGGGGTGTTTTAAGGCCAAGTTGGATGAGGCCACTGAGTCGAGCTGAGAGGTGTCCCTGCCCATGGCAGGGAGGTTGGGATAGATGGTCTCTAAGGTCCATGCAATCCATGCTACTCGGTCCCAGTGCTGGTCATGGCCAGTTAAGTTACGCTGGCTTAATTAATGCAGGCCAGCTGATCCTTCAGTAAAACAGAAAAGGAAACTGCAGTTTAAATAGGTCTATGGTTAATGCAAACAAATAGAATAAGTAGGTCTATTGTTAATGCAAACAAACAGAAAAATAAAATAATCTGGTTCACCTGGCCATGTATCAGAATTTAATAAGAGTACAACACAGACACCCAGTGTAGCCCAACAGATAACTGTAGTGGTGAGGAAGTGAGGAAGACCACTGATCTGCATACAATTTTTAATTACAGTTAATTACTTTGCATTAAGCTTCTGAAACTGAATCTGTAACGCACTCTTACATACTAATTAGGTTTTACCCCAGCAAAAAGAAACAGTGCACAATAAAAAAGAAGAGCTTGCTTTTTCACTTGCTAGGAGGTTCTGCTTTCTCATTATAACGCTTTCCAAGAGCTAATAAACATTTTATTTAACCTAAAACATACATGTGCTGGGAAGGCACAGAGAGGAAAGGATGGTCCCTTATTTGTGAAAAATTCATCAAAATACACAAGATTATAAAACAAGATCCTAGTAGAGTTTACAGGAATGAGCGGAAAAGTGGGGTTAATGACTGATACAGACATATTTTATCAATTATTTACTATGTGTTTGTTAAGGTTGTTTTGATAAGCACTATTGGAACAACCCAGTCCTGACAGCAATAAAGGAGATTTTCAAGTCCTGAAGACATTTTAGAGGGAAATCATCGAATCCACTCTATCACCTAATACCTTCTAATTAACTAAACCATGGCACTAAGTGCCTCATCCAGTCTCCTTTTAAACACCTCCAGTGGGTGGGACAGTAACTCCACCACCTCCACAGGCAGCCCACTCCAGCAGACAATCGCTCTTTCTGTAGAGAACTTCTTCCTAACATCCAC
>VWZE01020939.1:122573-132809 GCA_013396675.1 Eubucco bourcierii | reverse complement strand
CCCAAGCAGTGCTACAGGATGGGGACAGAGCGGCTGGAGAACAGCCAGGCAGAAAGACACCTGGAGGTACTGGTAGATAGTAGCTGAACATGAGCCAGCAGTGTGCCCAGGTGGCCAGGAGAGCCAATGGCATCCTGGCCTGTATCACGAACAGTGTGGCCAGCAGGACAAGGGAGATTACTCTGCTTGTGTACTCAGCACTGGTCAGGCCACACCTTGAGTACTGTGTCCAGTTCTGGGCCCCTCAGTTCAAGAGAGACATCCAGGTAAGGGTGATGAAGCTAGTGAGGGGCCTGGAGCACGGCCCTGTGAGGAGAGGCTGAGGGAGCTGGGGTTGTTTAGCCTGGAAAAGAGGAGGCTCAGAGGTGACCTCATTGCTGTCTACAACTTCCTGAAAGGAGGTTGTAGCCAGGTGAGGGTTGATCTCTCCTCCCAGACAACCAGCAACAGAACAAGGGGACACAGTCTCAAGTTGTGCTGTGGGAGGTCTAGGCTGGATATTAGGAGGAAGCTCTTCACAGAGTGATATGGCATTGGAATGGGCTGCCCAGGGAGGTGGTGGAGTTGCCATCCCTGGAGTTGTTCAAGAAACGACTGGATGAGGCACTTAATGCCATCCATGGTCTAGTTGATTGGATAGGGCTGGGTGACTGGTTGGATTGGATGGTCTTAGAGGTCTCTTCCAACCTAGTTGATTCTATGATTCTATGGTGGAGTTTAGTATTATACAGTGTAGAAACAGGGCAATAAGTAGGATTACAGTCCTGGACTTCTGCAGGGCTTAGCTTTGTGCTCTTCAGAGATATACTTGCAGGAATTCCATGGACTAAGGTATGCGAAAGGAGCCCAGGAAAGTTGGTTAATTTTTAAATGCCACTTTGCCCAAACCCAAGATATGAGCATTCCCTTGAGTAAAAAGTGGGGTAGATGTGCTAAGAGACCTGCATGGATGAGCAATGCGCTTCTGAATATAATCATGTGGAAGAAAGAAGCTCACAATTCATGAAGGAACAATCTTGTCACTTGGGAGAGCTACAGAGAAGTTTTTGGTGCGTGCAGGAGGGCAACGTGGAATGTCAAAGTCCTCTTGGAACTAAAACTGCCAAAGGAAGTAAAAGTAAACAAGAAGAGCTTCTTCAAATATATCAGTAGTAAAAGGAAGAATAGAATCATAGAATGGTTAAGGTTGGAAGGGACCTCAAGGATCATCTAGTTCCAATCCCCTGCCATAGGCTAGGGACAGTGTGGGCCCACTGGTGAACAAGAAGTCAGCCTTGACAACTGTGGATGCAGAAAATGCAGAGTTGCTAAATATCTTCTTTGCTTCAGTCTTTACTCCCAAGACTGAACTCCTCTATGAGCTCCAGCCTCTAGCTGAAGGATGAAGGAGGGATAACTCTCCACTAGTCAGTGAAAACTGGGTTAGGAATCAGTTACAAAAATGGAATATTCACAAGTCTATGGGCCCTGATGAGACACATGCAAGAGTGTTGAAAAAAATGCCTGATGTTGTCACCCTGCCACTCTCTTACTTTTGCCAAATCATGGCAAACAGAAGAGGTGCCTGAGGACTGGAGGAAAGCCAATGTCACCCTGGTCTTCAAAAAATGAAATGTATTGGTCTGATTTAAACTCCCCAGAGACTTGAAAGAGCTAACGAAACAATACAATAATGGGATGCCTTCCCCTCTCAACCACTTTGGGAAAAAAAAGAACTAGATGTAGAGAGGGAAAGGGGTAAAACACCCAAATAATAGTCTTGCTTCAATTTGGAAGTTAAAATAAAACCTTTATCAATAAATAAAAGGTATTTAAGGTAGGGGAGTTACAAAGAGGTATATATAGGGAAGGGAAACAAGATACAAATATACATATACAACCAGATTGATGGCAATGGATGGAGGTAGACTTGGGAAGGGGTTGTCCACCATGTGGTAGGATAGTCACGTGGCAAAACAGGAACAGTAGGAACAAGGGTGGTGCTATCAGGCAGGCAGGCAAGGCAAAGAGAGAAACAGGAAGTTCCCCTGTTTTTACAGAGGAGGCTAGACACAAATGGGAGTGGGCTAACCACTGCACCTGGGGTCAGGTTCAGACCACCCCCAGGAGGGTTAACCCTTTACAGGAAAGAAGGAGGTTTCAGGCAACTATAGACCTGTCAGCCTCACCTCCATCCATGTCAAAAAACAATGGACTGGCTCATTCTGGAGATCACCTCTAGACACTTGGGAGAGAAGGATGTTACCAGGAGTAGTCAGCATGGATTTACTAAGGGAAATCAGGCTTCACTAATCTGGTAGCCTTCTATGATCCTGTAACCAAATGGGTAGATGCATGGAGACAGTGGATGTAGTCTACCTTGACCTTAGCAAGGGTTTTAATGCTGTCTCACATGACATCCTTGTAAGCAAACTCGGGAAGTGTGGGAGAGAAGAACAGACAATGAGATGGATTAGGAACTGGTTACACAATAGAGTGTAATGAGTGGTGATCAATGGTGCCAAGTCCAGCTAGGAATCTCTAACTAGTGGAATCCCCTGGGGATCAGTGCTGGCTCCAGCCCTGTTCAACATCTTCATTGATGACAATGATGAAGGCACAGAGCGTCTGCTCAGCAAGTTTGCTGATGACACCAAACTGGGAGGCTTGGCTGACACACCTGAAGGCTTTGCAGCCATTCAGCAAGACTTGGACAGACTGGAGAGCTGGGCACAGAGGAACCTGATGAGGTTCTATGTAAACTAGTTTACGTAGCTTACCTGCTTTCCTGCGTGGAATCACTCCACTTTCAAAAGTTTCTAACCAGAAATGGCCCATAAACACATTCTTCTGTATTTCCTGAAATTAGCACATTCTCTGAAGTTAAATTCCCACTAGACAAACACCATCCAGTACCAACCCAGTCACCTCATGGTCTGTTTTCCTTAGTTACANCCTAAACTTCCCCTGGCACAGCTTGAGACTGTGTCCTCTTGTTCTGGTGCTGGTTGCCTGAGAGAAGAAGGTAACCTCCCCCTGGCTACAACCACCCTTCAGGTAGTTGTAGACAGCAAGAAGGTCTCCCCTGAGCCTCCTCTTCTCCAGGCTAAACAATCCCAGCTCCCTCAGCCTCTCTTCATAGGACTTGTGCTCGAGGCCTTTCACCAGCCTCATTGCCCTTCTCTGGACACGTTCAAGCACCTCAATGTCCTTCTTAAATTGAGAGGTCCAGAACTGGACACATTACTCAAGGTGTGGCCTAACCAGCATCTGCACTACACGGGGAGAATGACCTCCCTGCTCCTGCTGGCCACACTATTCCTGATGCAGGCCAGGATGCCATTGGCCTTCTTGGCCACCTGGGCACACTGCTGACTCATGTTTAGGTGGGTGTCAATCAGCACCCCCAGATCCCTTTCCGTTTGGTTGCTCTCCAGCCACTCCCACCCCAGCCTATAGTTCTTTCACCTTTCATCATAAACAATTGAATTTGAGGTTTTAAACATACCTTTCTCACAGATACTAACATGTTAAGAGTCTGTGGCATTTTATCCTCAGTATCTTACAGTAGTGCTTTACAAATATTTTCAAGTAACTTAAGACTCCTTATGACTCTGACAACTCAGACAAATGATAATCAACTTTTTTTTCCTGGATTTTCTGTCCTAGAGAGTGACTTCACAGCTGAGGTTCTTTGCTTTGTTACTGCTCTTAACAGGTCATTCTATGAACATTTTGAAGAGGAAACAATAATCCTTAAAGTAATTTCACAGGAAAAGTCCTAGGTGTTCTAGGTAGTGGTAAATAGTCAGAAATTAAGGAGAGTTGGCTAATGCTATGTGTTCTGCACAGTCTAGAGGAAGTGAAAGAAATAACTTGTTTCTTGACAGTTGCTAGCATAATTACTTGAAAACCATTGATATCAGCCTGTTACACAGAATTTAACTCTGAGTATCTTACCAGAAAAAACTTCACATTGTTCAAAACCAGTACCCATTTCTGCTCCTTTAGCAATAAAAAGTTTTAGAACAAGTTATACCTCTATTAACAGTTTTCTCATTAAAAGATAGCTCTGATTATTCTCTTAGAAAAAGAGCATGAGGATAGACACATCTATGTTAGAGGCTTTCAGACTAATAAATGCTTTTACAGTCCTAAAAATTAGAACATAATGTTTTGAATGTGATAATAGTCTGTTACATACACTACATTCCAATTGAACAGTAAAGAGTGATTGGAAAAGAGGTGCAGGTCTTGAGCACCTGAGCACCGCAGCAAACTGCTGCAGCAGTTAAACACATGGACTGTCTGCCTTCCACCAGCCAGGACAATGGAGCATTCCAGCCACAGTGATGTAAAGCCTCTTCATCATGCTTTATTTTCAGTTCAACAGAAGAGCAAGGTGACTTTGTGAAATGGGCAGTAAGTCAATGTCTTTTCTCCTTTGAGTTAGGCACTGCTACCCTTTAGTGTTCTCTTAGATGCACGCTTTTCCATTCTAAGCTTCCGTGTTTACTAATTTTCCTTTTTAAAGATGTCAACACATATATCCAGTTCCATTCTGCATCTTCTCAAGTGGAAAGCTATTTAACTCCAAGGAATTCAAATCTCCAACTGATCCTCAGAACAAGCTGCTCTTCCACATCTTTGCAAAAGCACTGCATCTTGTTCTGTGTCTCCAGACAACAACAATGCCTAAAGCAAAATCCACCACTTTGGGTTTTGCCCCAGAAGAAGAGCTATGTGTACAGCTCAGCTATCACAGGTTACTCAGGAACAGCACACTCATGCCTCTGAGTAGTGTGTCTTCATAAACGTTGATGAGTATGGTAGCCTAGTTCCAGGAACACGCTCATTTCTTCCAGCTCTACATAAAAGGTTGATAATGGGGGAGGAAATCTACCAATAGGGTCATGCCCTATTAAGATATCTTGTATGAATCTACCCAAATTTCTGTCAGAGTTGTAACAAAAGGAGTGCTACTTGAGCCTAGAACCTAAAAGAGCTTAGTAATTTTGCAGAGAAGAAAGTTAGGAAACAGCAAGCTTAGGAAGAACAGGTTTCCATTGCTAGTCCCACCATTTCAGTTAGTGCCATTTTTTCCCCTGTATTTATATCCATGTTTATGAAATGAATAAATACCAGACTTTACAAGATAGGAAGACAGTGTATAGCTACAGCTGTCCTGAGAACTTCTGCTGCCTAAGGTTAATTGTCCTTAGCTATCTCTATCTAACTTAACATCTGTTGCACAAGACAAACTGGACAGTGTCATTAACTGCTATCCCACTCTGAAACTTTCACGCATATCATCCTGATTTACAGAAGTATGTGACTCAGATTAAAACAACACATCATAAGTATTCTTAAGTTTAACATGTACAAGTCACCGACTAAGAGGGTAAAGAGTGAACAGGCTCTAATTTGCAGAGAGCAAGCTGTCAGTGCAACAGTGAACAGAAAACTGCTCATCATGCTAGCACAATTTATGTGCAAGCATATACGAAGGCTGAAAAACTCATTAGGGTTTCTAAAAGTAGCACATAGAGCTTTTTGCTCTTGAAATGTCCCTGAGTTAACTAGATACATGAATTTAAAATTATTTAACTGATAACTAATCTCCTGTATAAATTCCTGTTTAGGGATGTCTGTCTGTTTCTGGATTCAGCTGTCACACTGGATTAAATGCTGCCTTTACCCATCACTGCATTTCTTGAGAAGAATGAAGTCCTGTATGGTATGTTGAAAATAACAGCCTGTTACAGCACTACTTTGGCAACATCTGATGGGTTGGCTCACATTATTTACCTTAACCATTAAAATGAATCATTTATCCTGAATTTTTCATATCAGAGAGTGGTCACATGAATTGTTGTGTTGGCAGATCACAGCAAGCAGCGACTATTGTAAATGGCAATGACATCAACCTGACATGCACTTCTTCCACTGGCTTAGCTCAATCTAAATGTGTCTACAGTGCCCCATGGTAAGTGATTTATTTCAGCTTCAAGATCGATGGACTAAGGCTAAACACAGCCAAACTATTGTTATACCATAACCAGGATGTGAACATTAAATTAGGAAGTCTGTGTATTTACAAGTCCTGTACATTCTACCTGAAATCGGAACTCCTTACCTGTAACCATTAAGAACAAGCTTGTAAGCGACCATAAACAGAACAGTCTTAAGGCTGTATCTTGCTATTATTCTACAGATGGACAGAAGCAAAGATGGCCTAAATTCATCCATGTTTGAGAGCCTCTGGAGCTTATGCATTTCAGGCCTGCTGTCTGCCTTTGCCCTTTCTGATCCAACTGTGTAACTGAAGAGAGAGTTGTCATTCATCTCAGGAAAATGTGTTGTAGTACACAACGAAGCCTTCCTTTCGCACTGAAAATGCTTTTAAAAAAAAAAAAAGGAACAATTATACCTTAATAGACCATTCCTCTCCCCATTTTACTGTTTTGTTTTCCCTTACCATCATACCCACTGAGTTGATTTTTGATAAAACACAGTAAGATAGGAACACAACTGAAAATTTTGATTAAAGTACATAGAAGGCAAAAGAGGAAGTTGTGGCAAATCCCACTGTAATGGTTTAAAGCAAAGCTAATAGGTTAACCTGCCTGCTCCCCTATACAGAACAGAAAAATAACACACGAAAACTCAGGGTTGAAATAAAGAGATAAAAGTTTACTGAATACACGAGATAGCTAAGGTAATTGTGCATTCAAGTTAATAAGCTAATTAATAATACAACACACAATTAGCTTAGCTTAGCCTGTTTGCAGTGGAAGAAGTGTAGCAAGATGCTACCTCATTCCCACTCATCTTGCTGACATTCCTGCAGAAAGAGCCAGCACCCAAAAAACACCAGAACCCAAAAGTAGTAACCAGAACAGGAAGCCTCTGATGTTGCAACCTGAACTTCAAGTCCCTGCTTTGCTTCTGCTAGCACTTTTATTTGAAGCTGGCAAACTAGAACTGATCTTGTAATGTATGCTATTCTTTGGGTGGTAGCCTAGCTTAGAGTTGAATGTTATCAGATAAAATTTTAAAGAAAAAGGCAACCCAATATTGTCCTCAGTCACTGTTTTTCACTTTGACTAAATTGAATCACTGTAACTAATAATGAGAACACAAGAATAAGCAAA
This sequence comes from Eubucco bourcierii, assembly GCA_013396675.1. Lineage (NCBI taxonomy): Eukaryota > Metazoa > Chordata > Aves > Piciformes > Ramphastidae > Eubucco > Eubucco bourcierii. Next base: position 125,676 of record VWZE01020939.1, on the reverse strand, counting down.
TCACCACAGATCTTACTTCTGTTTCTTGTACTCAGAGTCCACTTAAAAGATTTTAGAGTAAATCCCAGTTTGCAGAAGCAGCAATATTAACCACAGGAGTAGCAAAATGAACTCTCCAAGAAGTACAGGCACCAGTTCAGAATTCTGGGTTTGCCTCACTAAGCAAAAGCTGCTTGACCACTTCTAGCAATCAGTTTAATAGGCCAAACTAGGAAACAGTTAGGACAAAATTCAATACAATCAGGTTTAAAGGGATACTCTTGCAAAAAACACAAACAAGATTGGAATCATCTGGTTAGGGGGCAAAATGAAAGACGCAAGGGGAGAAAGTTCAACACCACAATGTGCTTCCCCTTTCCCCTGAAATATAACATTGAACCAAACTGGACCTTTGTGGCTTACAAACCAAAACCAAACACTAACAGCATTACTATAAGCCAGTCTACCATTCTCAGACACAGACTTCAGTTTGGAATTCAAAAAAAGCTCTGCAGACAGAGGTAATTACTCCCCTCTACTTTGCTTCAGGAAGATCTCAGCAAAACATTATTGACATCATGCTCACACACACATCTTGAGTTCACAGCAAATGAAGCAATTTAAAAGAGGTTCTACCTTTCAAGCCTATTAAGACATCTAAATAAATGTGTCTTCAGAAAAAGGCTGAGGGGAGAACTACACCAAGTACCAAGCACACTCACAAAAGTCATATTAGAACAGAAATTTTATACCAGAAAGTGATTACATCTACTACAAGGGAAGGAAAAACCCTAACCAGCTCTAATAATTACTTTGTTGCACCACTTCTATGGAGTATGGCACACTCCTTATATACTGAAGATCAACAGATGGGTGGGTAAAGAGTATCCTTCCCTCTAGAACTCACACACTCATTACAATCCAGATTACAATGGATAGGGCACAAGACGACTTTCACAGGGAATACCAGCAAAATAGACACTTTCCAGTGTTCACCTCAGTGATTTACTTTGTTATCACAGGGTTTTACATTTACTGCTAAATAATAATGAAGTTTGTTTTTTCTATGATATTTACCCAAGACACAAGAAATATACTGGTGTAACAGAAAAGAAACTTCCACCTTACTGCAAACTCATGCAGACCAGTCTTATTTCCCCATCTGATGAGGACCTCAATGAGCTTACCTCACTGTAAAGCTGAATTACCTTGCCTTCATCCTATTTTCAACCAAAGGGTTTGACTAAAGCTTAAATAAGTACATAACTTCTCCCTGTTTCTGGAGCTTACGCTACCCACCAAAGCAGCAGACACAAGTGAAAATGCTGCATATTTCCATAAATGAAGCATTAAATTTGCTCATTTAACCACATCCCTGAACACAAATTCCTCTTGTTCCTTTTATTTATATAGAGAACCTGATGATGAAGACACCTTGATGAAATGATCCAATTTAAGCCCATTTTCATCAGCCACCTAACCCAAGCAGCAGAACTTTGCCAGGAACTGGCTGAGGCAATAAAAACACATTTCTTTCTGCTATGTCTGCTGCAGTGGCTACAACCTCTAGCAGAGCATTGGTAACAGAGAAAGACCACCACAAACTATTTCAGCCAAGGTTTTCAGGTGGTAGTTGTAAGGCTGCTGTAAACACCTGCAGCTTTCTGACAGTAATTGTTTTGGTATATGATTGTTCCCACAACACTTAAAATGATATTGCTTTCACATAGATTTGCAGACTGCATTAGGTTGGAAAGGGCCCTCAAAGGTCATCTTCTCCATCTCCCCTGCAGTGAGTGGGGCTGTCTCTAACCGGATCAGACTGCCGAGGGCCACATGGAGTCTGATCTTGAATGTCACCAGACATGGGGCCTCAACCACATCCCTAGACAACCTGTTCCAGTATTCTACCAATCTCATTGTAAAGAACTTCCTCCTCATGTCTAATCTAAAATCTACCCTGCTCTAGTTAAAAAACACTGCCACTTGTCCTATCACTACAAGCCCTTATAAGCAGTCCCTCCCTAGCCTTCCTATACACCCCTATCACATATTGAAATGTAACTATAAGGTCTTCCCACAGCCTTCTCTTCTTCATGCTGAACAGCCCAATTTTTTTCAGCCTGTCTTCACAGGAGAGGTGCTCCAGCACCCCTCTGGAACATCCCAGCAAGTCCATGTCTCTCTTGTGTTGCAGATGCCAGAGCTCAACACAATACTCCTGGTGAAGTCTCCCCAGAGCAGAGTGTCAGAACCACCTCTCTCAACATGCTGGTCACACTTTGATGCAGCCCAGAATGTGATTGATCTTCTGGGCTGCAAGTGTGCATTGTTTGCTCATGTCCAGCATATCATCCACCAGTACACCCAAGTCCTTTTCTGCAAGGCTGCTCTCAATCTCATTCCCCAGACTGTTGAGGCTCACCCTGATTTAGGTACAGGACCTTGCATTTTGCCTTATTAAACCTCTGAAGCCCACCTCTCCCACCATCCAGCGGGACCTGGACAGGCTTCCCATCCTTCAGTGTTACCAATCATACCACTCAGCTTGGCATCATCTGCAAATCTGGTGAGGCTGCACTCAATCTTGCTGTCCTTATCATCAACAGTGATGTTGAACACCTCTGGTCCAAATAGAGACCCTCAAGGGACACAACTTTCCACCCACCTTCATCTGGATATTGAGCCATTGACCACTATCCTTTGTAGTGGTCCATCCAACCAACTCCTTATCCACTGGACAGTTTGTCCATGAAATCTGTAGCTCTGCAGCTTCAACTTGTGTTGTGAGGTCTGTGTTAAACACTGTACAGAAGTCCAGATAGATGACATCTGTCCACTGATGTAGTTACACCATCACAGAAAGCTACTAGGTTGGTCAAGCAGGACTTGCCCCTGGTGAAGCCATGCTAGCTGTCATGAATGCCCTCCCTGTCCTCCATGTGTTCCAGTATTGTTTCCAGGAGAATCTGTCAATGTAGTACCTCCTTCTGTCAAGTTGGAAAGTTACGTTCATTTTTATTGTTGCTGGCAGCATCCAACAGATTCAGTTACAGGGCTTTTTTTTTTTTTTTTTTTTTTTTTTTTCTTTTTTTTTTTTATTTTGTAACAGTATAAAAAAAAA
>VWZE01020939.1:106211-118556 GCA_013396675.1 Eubucco bourcierii | reverse complement strand
ATGGGAGAGAGGGAGGCGGTGGCAAGCGGCAGTAGCGGCGGGGGTGGACTTTCTCGTCCGTCTGCCTGTGCGAGCGGCGGCGGTGGAGGATCAGGAAGTCAAAGCCGTCACACACTGGCGCACAGACATGTTTGCTCGGCGTGACATGGTGGCAGAGGGAAGGAGCGGCGGGGAAACTGGCCCAGCCCAGCCCTGAGGCATGCCCCTAGTGCTCGTTCGCCTGTCGCCGCCGAGGCACCCTTTGCACCGTCGAGGTATGGGGCCTTATGCGGCCCGCAGCCAGGAGCGGTGCAAACGTTCCTTTATGGAGGGGAGGGGGAAGGACGCAGCTAGGATAGATCATCCAGATAGGGACGTTAGAGAGCCGGTTTGCTGAAGCGAAAACTTTCCAGAAAGGCAGGAAGGAGAAAATAGGGCCCCGCTGGTTGTGCGCGCCGACTTCGGCGTCTCGGCGCGGGGAGGCAGCGGGCGGCCCGGCGCGAAGGCCTACGCACAGTCCGGCGGGGCCGGAAGAGCCGCACGGCGCTGCTGAGGCACAGCGATGCCGCGGAGGGAGGGAGCGGGCGGTCCGCGACCGGCCCTCCGTCCGTGTGCCCGTGCCAGCACAGGGGCGCGGTGCTACGTCGCTCTCGCGCGCACTTCCCATTAAGTTCGTGATGCAGGGAGAAAGTGAGTTTTCTGTTTTGTCTCCTACCCCCGCCCCCAGATTTATGGTGGTGGAACAACAAACTACGCACGTATGGAAACGTTGCAGCTCTTATGAACTCGAATCGATGTTACGGTTAACTGACATCTTTAACTCTGATTTTTAACTTTTTAAGTGTTCAATGTGGTCAAGTAACAGAGTGGTTACGTGTCGCAGCATGACTAGCTAGATCGAGGCGAAATTGGGTTTCTTGGCTATCTGCTGCTTCTATTTGATACTTTCCAAACTTAAGGCTAACGCTGTATTTTCTATTTTGGTGACTATTTTGAACAGGTAAGTAAGTGAGGAATTGAAGCTGTTAAGAACTTTCTGTCTATCTATCTATCTATTTATTTCTACCATTTTAAGTATTCAGCTTGATTTCTGTGGGAGCTATGACAGGGCATTACTCTGATTGCATTCTTTCCTGTTTTCCTTTAGATTTCTTCAGTGTTACTTGATTTTAACCACAGTCCCAAAGACACTGACAATAAACGTTGTATTGGGTTTAATTCCTTACTAGTATACTAGTTTTCTGTTCGAGGTGGGGCAGTCTCTTCTGTGCAAGTTAGTATTGTTGTGCAAATAAAGGCACACTTTCTCTTTGGGAACCTAATTACCCTATTAATCTCTGACTGCTTCTTTTGTCCTTTTGTTATTCTAAGGGAAAAATGATGTACCAAAAAGATAGGATTTGGGGCAGGTTTTTATGCCCATCTATATCAGTAACAGCAACCAAAAACATTGTATGGATAATGAGAATTAAAAAAATATAAAGTGTGTCATACAGTGAATGTAGACTTGGCAGATTTGGAGGTAAAACTTCATTAAATAGTGTTTCTCTCATGAGTTATTTCTGAGCTTTAGGAGTGATATTTCTGCCCTGTTTCATAGAATGTGCACCAGAAGACTGTTAAAAGCAGTGTTAGATCTTTCCTTTTGTTCATTTGTTAAGTGATCTGTGAGCAATTTCTTGTCAAGTTTTAAGAATGCTTTTACCAACACTCAGGGCTTGAAAATTGACAAAAAGAAAAGTGCTCCAACTAGCATGCTTATAATACATTCTTGACAAAGATCTATATGAAATTAATATCTGCAGCTGTATTTTTTCTCTTTTGTTAGACTTTTAAAGTTAGGGTCAGAATGTGCACAGCAGCCACTTAAAAAAAAAAAAATTCACTTTCACTTGCAGTTTTCATGGTACTCATTAGTAATACTGCTTTAAATAAGTGTTCCCCTTCTGTGGGAGACTTTTCATTCTTCCGAAGAACATTTTTTGCAAATTACTTACTAAAGTGCTTATTATATTTTTGGTGCCCTGCTGCAGTTGAAGTGGTCTTTGTGTAAAGACTGCTTCCTGACCTCCACGTCTTCATCCCTTTAGTTCTGTATTTGTGTGATCTCTAATGGAGCCGTAAACACAATGTTATGATGTAAGATCACTTGTCATGAAAATGGCAGTAGGGAAAAGCTTATACCTTATTTGAGAAATAAGAAAGGTTGCATTAGGGAAAAAAAAAAAAAAGACTTACTTAAACTCGGCACTGGTAGTTTGTGAACATAGCAGAATAAGAAGACGAATACTGATAACTGTTCTGTTTGTACCTGACACAAGTAAAATACTTGCTTCTTAAGTATAAATGTCTTCCTGCTTACCTCCACTTGGTAGAGGTTATTTCCTATGTACCATTGCAGGGTTTGAGCACCCAGGTGGATGATTTAGAGCTAAGACCTCTGGGAAAAATAACTAAGTTTGTTCTTACAGAAATGATACTTTTTTTTGTATCTTCATTGATATCTTAAGCAAATTGTTTTAAAAACAATCTTCTCTCTTCCTCCTTTGGTGTTTGAAGACATGTGACTGTTAGTAATATGGTGATTTTTTTTATTTTGCCTACCTCTTGTATTAGCTTCTTCAGAATCTAACATGAGGATCGTTTTCAATATCTGTGATTAATGCCTCTACTAAAGACTGTGGTATGTGAACTTAATTGGTAACCAGTTAGTGTTGTCAAGAGTCGGTTTTCTGTGCTCGAAACATACAGTGGAATCTTCATGTATAGCAAATGTCGACTTGGGCATTGTATACTGTGACTGTGGTGGTTAAAAGGCAGTTAAACTGACTGTAACTACCTGCCCTTCTCTTTTCCTTTAGGCTGTTGCCTTTTGCAGCAAAGCCGTCAGAAGGGATTGTGTGTCTGTTGTATCGTCTCTTCATTCTGGAATCATAGCTTAGCCTAATTTGTGTGAACTCTGACTTGCGATGCGTTTTGACCGCTAGTAGTACATTCATCCCCCAGCTGTTAGCCATGCATTTTGTGGTGCTAATTTTAGTTTTTCATAGGTATGCTCTAAGTTAGAGTAGTTGAGAAGTATCTTTATGAAAAACTTAAAACAGCTACACAGCAGGATTAAGATTTGCTACCAGAATATTTCTAAGGAATTGAAGGTGGCCAATATTAGGACTGTCATACTAAAATAAACTGTTGCTGATGTGAAAAGAGGGTGCATGTAGACAGTCTTTGGCAATGGCTAGGCAAACAGTTAAAGCAGTGTCCAGAGGTTTTTGTCGTTGGCCTAAGGGTCTGCTTATGCATTTAGGGTGCAGCATTTATGACACTGTGATTTGTTGTTTAAACTGCAAATTCTCTTCTGGAAGATTTTGAAGTTATGTTAGGTAGAAGAGTATGCAAAGGCAAAATATCTCAGCTGTTAAGAGCATTTGGCTTCTCTGATGTGAACTGGGTAACTTTGGTTGAAGTTAATAAGATTCGACTTTTCTCTATAGTGATTTTTTTGGTTGGTTCGTGTAAACCTGTCTATTGATTGAATAATTGACGAAATTACAGTAGTTAAGTGTCCTGTTTAATGTTAACGCAGAATGTCCTGTGGGACTGTACAGTACAAGACACTTGCTTTTAAAGATCTATTACAGGTTATTTGTTTTAACAGTAATGAGCTGTTGTCATTAATAATGAATTATTAAACTTCAAACACCTTTATTTGATTACAGTTAGCAGATTAAGCATATGCTGGGTATCGCTGAAGACATCATTTCATGTTTTCTGTGATGGTGTAATAAAGATAAGTCCTTTAACCTGTAGTGTGTAATTTCATAGTATATCCTTTCAAAGCCACTTATGAATCATGACTTCAATTGGAGATAGGTGGGGAGAAGTAAATAAACTGTGATTATTTTTCTGTGAAGGCAAAAATTACAGTCTGCTTTGCAGTGGGAATGTGGCTGTTGCATGGGTCCACATTTCCTTTTAATCAGATCTGAGTGATGCAGTTTCCTCACTTTCCACAATCTATACAAGGCAAGGGATCTGGCTAAAACATCCTGTCTGAAGTTCAGTTTAGGTTGACTCAGTCGTGGAAAGACAGCAGTTTTATTGGATGATGAAGGAAAACAACTAGAAGAATTAAAAATACTTACTGCTCCATCTGTTCTTAAACTTGATGTGTGTGCTGTGTTAAAAGAGTCTATAATCTTTGGATCTTTTTAGGTGTCCAGCTAGTCTTGAATTCTCAAGTAGTGGAGGTATTTTTGTTGTCTACTGTGTTTTAGTTTTGGATCTACTAATACTACTAATACTACTTTTTTTNCCTTTGGGTTTACAGCAGATTCCTACCAAAATATGTGTATTGGTATTGGGTGCATATTACAGTGGATCCTGAAGCACTGAGCTGATGGATAGCCTGTTGTGCGTCTACAAAACCTTCTAGGTGCATATAAAGTGATAGTGCAGTAACATTGATACTTAGGGAAAGTTCTCTCAAAATCTTTACAATGTAGATAGTCACTCTGCAAAACTATTTATGCTAGAAATAGTTAAACAGTGATCCTAAGTCTCTCTTTTAATCTTCAGTCTTGTGTTTCTGTCTCTTCTTGTATTTATATCTGGCTAAACTTACCTTGGCAGTGATAGATCTGTTTTTTTCGCTCTCTGTCTCAACACTGGTCTCTTCAACAGAGGTGAAGAAATGCTCTCAGACCACAGTAAGAATTCTGTGATTCACCACAACTAATTTAAATTCCAGTAGTTTCATTTGGAGTTGTTCACAAAATACATTTGGTGATATTGATGTAAATAAGCCTAAGAAGTCATAAAGGACTGCAGTTCAAGAAGACATAGTTATTCACAAGTCTCGTGAATAACACTTCCATGAGGGTTTTGATGAAATTTTAAGATTGATCACTTGAGAAGCAGTTAGTGTGTAATGTGTTTCAGAACTAAGCTCAGCAGCCTGGTTAAGGACAATGAGATGGAAATTTGTTTTTTCTTATAAGCATTCCACACACCCCTCACCCCGCCTTTGTTATTCTGACAGACACAATCCATTAAAAAACAGTCCAAACAAGTTGGTCTGTGTCTTATTTGAGCATGAGGACTAGAATTTACCCAAACTAATGCCACTGTTATCTGGACAGAGCCTGGCCACTGTAGTGCTTGTTGTCTTTTTGTAGATTTTTGCTTTTACTTTAATGAGATTTTTATATGAACTCAGAAGAATTAGACATCCAGGTGTTACTGATTTTTAGTGTGAATAGATGCCTGAATTCTGCAGGATTTTTATGCAATCTCAGATTTAGTAAATATAAACTAAGCTGTTTTTGAAACTTGTTGAATTGCTCTTTAGCAATTCTCCCATATTTGGCAGGGCCATGTGTAATGTGTTCTCGATTATGGCAGTGGTTATTTTTAAAATTTTTGTGGACTGCTGTTGCTAAAGAAAATTGTTTCTCTTTTATTGTTGAAAAGGATTGATGACTTGCTTTCAGGTAATATTTTCCAATATTTTGTGTTTACCTAATCCAGATCTTTATTTTACTTTATTTTTAGTATAAGTATATTCCTCAACATATAAAAATCTCTGGATGTAGATCTGTTTTTTAAAAAAAATCATGATTACGTAAGATTGAGTGAGTTTATCTATTCATAAAGATAATGAAGGGACTTCATCTGTCTTGAGGGGTAGTTACTATCCGTTAGTTACTGGTTTTCACTGATTAGTCACTTGCTAACCCATTAAAAACTTTTCCAGACTTGCATACACATGTTTAATGTGTAGATCTATGACAATGTTGTAATTAATGGACTTGAGACTGTTAGTTTTAATGAGAACTACGGGTTGAATTTGAAATAGAAGTGAATTACTAATTAGGGGAGGTTTTGATGGTTATTGTAATGCATAGATATATGTAGAAGTCTTTTGCAAAATAGGTTATTTGGGAATGTTGTATACTGATGGTAGTTTAGTAATTGATCATGTAGTGATGATGATGCTAAGTTCGGCCTTCTTAAATAAGCTGAATTTGGCTTATAATATGCAGAGAGTGTCAGTCTTGTATTTTGTAGTGTAGTGATTGACTTGTATAGGAACTCTGTTGTGTGGAAACAGTTGTCCTTCGTATAGCCAAACTGTAGCTCTCTTGTAGGAAACTATGTCATGGTTCATGCAGTTGTGAATATTTGGTAACTTGATTCCTTTTGTGGTGATGTCATGGGGTTGTAGGGGAATAATTAGTGATAATAGTGTTTTGTTTTGAACAGAGAAGTTTCATAGGCATCTCCCTGTTTAACCTTGCAAGGAAATAGAATCCCAAGGTAGCTTATTTCAGGTGGGGATATTTTATTTTAAGTGAGCTAAGAAATTGTTCTGATTTGTTGCCTTTAATGAGAAGAAAGTAGTAGCTATTAATACATGACAATAGCAGATTTATAATCACGAGCTGTTAAATTCATTTTGATCCTGGCAGAATTACTAAGTAATTTGGGATGTATATGTGAAACTTGTCTTGATGCAGTGTTTTATCTTCTGTGTGAGTTCTAGTAACTTAAGACTCTTGGTTGTAAAAGAAGAAAGACGATCAGTTCTGTAAGCTTTGAATTCCCTGATTGCTAACAGTAAGCACTAATCCAGTCATTTGGAACCTTGTGAGGGTACTTTGTTTCTCTTGTGTCTGTTTCTTTGTTTACCTGCGAGTCAGGGTGTTTGCAGTGTTAGGATGCAAGTCTATATAAACAGTGTCATAACAGTGTTACACCACTTACTGGTCGTGGAAAATTGTCTACTGCTGACAATGGATAGTGATAAATCCAGATGTGGAACGTGGAACAACACTCCTGTGATAAATTCTGTAATGAGAGAGGCTGGGACAGGCACTTGTCTTAGGCCTTGTAATATACCATTACATTGTAATTATCTTGTACCAAATTAGAATGCTTTTTAATAAGACTCATTTTTATTGGACTGGTGTTATTACTGTGGGACAACTAATCATGAGTGGGTAACCTCACTATAAAACTACACCTAAATTAAGTAAGTGGGACAGACTAAGCTCATCTAATGGTCAGCTATTGCTGATAGTGGTGATCCTGCTTCCTTCTTTGTAGTGGCACCGGGACTCATCTGTCATTTCAGAAAGTCAATTCAGTAATGTGACTCATTAGATGGTTTGGAGGGTTTGATTTTGTGTTTATTTTAGTGTAGTGTTACTTTTCAACTGTGTTAACTACTCAAATAATGAGATCACTGTGTGATCGAACACATAGAAGTGATCCTTTTGGGAGTGGGGAATACCAAGAAACATGACTGATCTTATTGGAAAGAACTGGCTATAGTTTTGTAAAAATGTGGCAGCTGCGTCGCTGTGTTACAATACTTGGACGTTAGTAAACAAAAAGTTTTACAATAGTAGACACTGATAAAAGTTCTTGGAAAACTGAAGAAGGATAGACGTTCGCAGAAAATTGAAGAACGTTCCAAGCCTGCAGCCTGCATCAATTTGTTTTTGTAAGAACATAGAAATAAAAATGTGGTAATGGCTTTTCAGCCTGTAAAAGCTTGTCATTTGTTCTCAGGGCACTTACTGTTTTATAAGCCACTTGAGCTTCACTCTTCTAGTTTGTGACATCGACAGAACTGCTGAAGTGAATTAGAACTCTTCAGTCCAAAGTAATTGTCCTTTCTGTGGTCTATTTCATTTGGTATTATTGTTGCATTTGGGGATAACCAGAGTAGTCTACGCTGATAAAAAAACCCACAAAACTCGGAAAGCAGACTTAATAATCCTTTAAATGTTTGTTTTCCTGTCTTATCATATTATGAATGAAGTCACACCTGTTTAGGGAGAGATTTTTGAAAACATGTATTATGGGGATGCCCAGCTATCTTCGATGCCTTTAATAGTACTGTGTTTGACCCCATTGTGATATATCTGATGATAGCAAGTACTCATTGCTTTGTTCTGTGAGTAACATATAAATATCCAGAAATTGACAGTGCTATAAGGATCCATATCATTCTAGCTTTTAGGATAGTCAAACTAATTTGCGACATTAAGCATCATTTAAGCATTTTCTGCTGATAACAACTTGCTGTGTGTATGTGAGATGATTGCTAGTAGTTTGCATTACTTTTTTTTTTCAATGCCCTTAATGTCACATAGAAATTCTGCTTTTTGTTTTGTTTTGTTTTTTGTTATTAGAGGTATTCTGCTAATTGAAAAGGAGACAGAAAATAGATGTCCACGCCTACAGACCCTGGCGCCATGCCTCATCCTGGTCCATCCCCTGGACCAGGACCTTCACCTGGACCGATTCTGGGACCTAGCCCAGGACCAGGACCATCTCCTGGCTCAGTTCACAGCATGATGGGGCCAAGTCCTGGTCCACCCAGTGTCCCACATCCAGTGCCGACAATGGGACCTACTGATTATCCACAGGAAGGCATGCATCAAATGCATAAGGTAATAGTTTATTACAAGTGAACATTTTCTTCTTGGAGTTATCTCCACTGCTTAAAAAACATACTTACACCAGATTTAGACCTACATAACTGCTATTGCACATCATGTATCACCTGCAAAACTGGAGCTGCATTCCTCCTTCTATCTTTTAGTAATAAAGATGATGCATATATCTGATTAAACACAGTTTCCTTGTTCCTGGTAGACTGCTTTGAACTATAGAGTTAGTAGTTTGCAAATCTTCATTTGTGAAGTGTACTTTCAATAAAACAGATGTTACTATGGGGAAAAAAGTAATTATTTTACAGTGTTGAAGTCTTATCATAGACTGTTCTAACCATGTGGGATTTTTTTTTTTTGGTTGTCTGGTTCTTCTTTCTTTTCTGTTTGGGCATGTCTTGTGTTTGCATGCATTTAATTTGTTTAATTACTATTTTTAACTCTAAGAGGACTTATGCTTGCAAAGTTGTTTACTCTTCCATGTTAACTCAAAAATCAGGTGTTTTGTAATTTTACAAAGGCTCCATCTTACTAAGAATTTTAAAACGACATAGTATAGAACATAAGTGAATAATTTTACCTCAGTGGTTGTTGTCATACACTTGTCTATTTAGATGTCCTATCATTATGTCTTTTGCTTTGATGATATATTTGCTTCTGTGGAACTTCATTCATGAGATCAGTCTCTATGTATTGTTTTTATTTGGGTGTGTACCAAGGATTTAGAGTTCAGGATAACTTCTATTTTGCTGATGTTCTGTTTCCGTCTTAGAGAGACAAAACTTTGAAAACATTTTGGTAACTCGTATTCTTCTACTCGGAATTTAAAAAAAAACCCCAACACAATAAAACTTCAAACATATTTTAGTTTTCCTCATTAATTGGCCATGTCTTCATGTTGCCATTTTCACATACAGATCAGTTTCATTCATAAAAGCAGTTAAACCAGTGTCCAACCAGGAATGAGACTACATACAGAACTTTAAAATGTCTAATAGCACAGACAGCTGAAGTGCAGAAGGACATGGTCCAGCTGTTCATTTGTGCTCAACTGTTGTAATTTCTGAGTATTCTGAGTATTCCATTACATTCAGTAACTAAAACTTCTGCATTTGAATCCTGAGGCGTGTAATTTAGCTGTTAGCCAGATTAGATAGTTGCAATTGACATTTCCTTGTTTGTACAGTCAGTTACAGCCCAAACTTCCCTGCTTTGGTAAAGACTCCAAATTTCCTAGACTGCCATATGTAAGTTCTCCTGTTTCTTTCTGTTTTCAAGAGATTCCGCAGAAGAAGAGGGCAGCAACAGGGATTTTCTGTTGGATTGTTTGAATCCTCAGTATGTTATGTTTTTAACTGCTGTATGTTCTTTATGTATTTAATGCTGTGTTAACATTAGAAACATATCAAGAAATCCCACAAGGTTCTTTAAGAGACTTTAGAAACATTTCAGAAATTCTGCAAGCAAGAGCAGAAATTCTTCCATTGATAGGGCACTGAAATGTTTTTGAAAATGCACTTTGAACGTAAAGAGAATAGATAGCTAATTCAAAGATGATCAGTCAGTGTAATTACAGTAAAATTAACTTCTCCTTTTCTGTATCTTGGTTCTGATAATGGAGCAAATGCTGTAATTTCACAAATCTATCAGCAGCCTTGCGGCCTAGGTTGCCATTTCACAAGTTCCACCATTCCTTCTTGCGTGTGTAACTGTGCTAGAGAATGAGTTTATTGAACCAATATGGGTGAAGGGGAAAGTCTTGGTTAGTTTAGATCCATTTTTTTTTATGCACCCCCAGCAATAGTGTTTTGTGACAACTGAAGGAAGGGTCTGCTTAAGAAATGATCTGGAAGGGTGCCTCTAGACTGTTTTATGCATACTACTTGAGTGTTGTTTCATGTAATTAAAACACTGGTCAGCCAGTGTTAAGTAAAGTAGTTTTTTACTTTCAAGTCATGATGTAACAGAACAACTATTATTTTTTAATCCTGATGAAATGCAGTAAAATGAGAAATTACACATCCCATGTGTGTAGAGATGCCGCTCATTTAAAAGTAATAAACCAAGTGGTTAAACATCTTCATTGTACAGTAGATGTTTGATTAGCTTACAAAGAGTAATTGATGTATGAGAATAAAAAATGAAGTAACAATAAACACTGATTAATATCAGTTTTTATAAATGTTGACTCCTAAAGTATATTTACTAATAACAATTAATATGAAAATTAAAGATTGTATATTCATCTAGAAATCCACAGGAAAATTTAATGTTCATTTGCATAATAGAGTTTTGATGGAAAAATAAGTCCATAACTTTTTTTTTACTAATTTCTTACATAATCTTTAGACTGTTGACCAAATCACCAGGGAAATACCTCTGAATTTTATATAGTTCTGAATTGTATTGAAGTATATCTTGGATGCAAGACAGCTACATGTGAGGAGGAAAAAAGTTCATCAGAGGGGAGTGCTAAATGGACAAACTGTAACAGTCTCAGAGAGTCTCATGAGATGAAAATGCTTGGAAGCTGGGAAGCTATTAAAGGAAAACATTGTTACATAGTTGTCCTGTTCTTACTTTTCTTGAGTATCCACATAATAGTTCCTCTAGAAATAGAATTAAGATGACTTTTATCTGAATTAATACGGCCTTATGTGTGATGTTGGACAGCAACTAGGCCACATAATTTTAACTTCTTAAGTCTTAGTTATGATAGCAATGTATCCATTTTGTGTTTTTTATTTGTGGGATTGGAAGAGTACAGTGAGCTCCTGGTTTATTTTCTCTTCTAGTTAATTGTAACCCTATGCATAATCATTTTTGTGAAATTGTGATTGGGTATACTGTAAATGATCGCTGGCTGTGGAAAAGTTACTTAAAAATCTTAACTTTTGGTAAGTGGGAGAAAAACTGAGTGACAGCAGAAGATATTTTCTGACAAAAATGGTATTTTTTACTAAATACAGTATTTTGTCCCTCAGATGTTCCATTAAAGTAGAAAGCAAATGGTTTTCTATTTCAGATATTGCTGGGTAACAGATCTGTGCACATTAGATGTTCTGACAAAAAAATTCTGTCATGGTCGTAGAATCATAAAATGTTAGGGGTTGGAAGGGACCACTGGATATCATCAAGTCCAATCCCCTTATCAAAGCAGGATCATTTAGGGCAGGTGACATGGGAATGTATCCAAATAGAAAAGGAGACTCTTCAACCTCTCCGGTATCCTGGTTTAGTACTCTGTCACCCTTAACCATAAATTCTTCCTCATGTTTAGGTGGAACTTCCCATATTCCAGTTTATATCCTTTGCTTCGTGTTCTATCACAGGACACCATTGAATAGAGACTTAACACCTTCTTCTTGACATCCACCATTCAGATACTTAAAACATTAATAAGAGCTCCTCTCAATCTTCTCTTTTCCCAACTAAGCAGCCCCACCTTTCTTCCTAAGAGACATGTTCCAGGCCCTTAATCATCCTCACAGCCTTCCATCAGACACTGTCTAATATAACCCTGTCCCTCCTGCACTGGGGAGCGTAATACTCCAGATGTGATCTCACCGGCGCAGAGTTGATGGGGAGGAGACCCACCCTTAATCTACTGGCCACAATCTTGTGAATGAATTGGCTTCCATTGCCACAAGGGCACATTGCTGTCCCGTGAGTAACTTTGTTGTCCACCAGGACTCCAAGGTCCTGCTCTATGGAGCTGCTTTCAGTCAGGTCAACCCCTAGCCTGTACTGGTGCATGGGATTAATCATAGAATCATAGAATGGTAAGGTTGGAAGGGACCTCAAGGAACATCTAGTTCCAACCCCCTGCCATAGGCAGGGACACCTCCCACTAGTACAGGTTACTCAAGGCCTCATCCAATCTGGCCTTGAACACCTCCAGGGA
>VWZE01020939.1:56672-89973 GCA_013396675.1 Eubucco bourcierii | reverse complement strand
GGCCTGTACTAGTGGGAGGTGTCCCTGCCTATGGCAGGGGTTTGGAACTAGATGATCTTTGAGGTCCCTTCCAACCTTACCATTCTATGATTCTATCTTCTGCTCCAATGCAGAGCTTAATACATTCCAGATGCTCTATCACATAAAGAGCAACTCCACCACTTCTGCTTCCTAGTTTGTCTTTCCTAAGAAGTAACTAGTCATCCATGAATGTGTTCAGTCATGCAAGCCGTCTCACCTTGTCTTTTGTAACTGCAGTGAGGTCTTGGTCTGAGACCACACCTACACCTCTGGTTCACTCTGTTTATTCTCCATACTGCATGTTTTGTTTTAGAGGCATTTCAGAGAGGAGTAGTCAAGTGAGAAGTTTTCTCTGGAGGATGAAAGAATATCTACCATAATCACAGTATCACAGTATCACCAAGGTTGGAAGAGACCTCAAAGATCATCAAGTCCAACCCGTTACCACAGACCTTAAGACTAGACCATGGCACCAAGTGCCACGTCCAAACCCACCTTGAACACCTCCAGGGATGGTGACTCCCCTGCCTTCAGATAGTTTGCCTTCTGACTCTCCTGTTGGAAAGCAGCTAGAGAACATTTGCTGCTGTTCTCATTGGTCTGGTTTGTTCCCTGCTTGAATGGGAAGGCAGGAGCATTGCCATCTTGGACCACAGCCTCCAGGGTCCTTCAGCTTAAACCCAGCCTTTCCAAGTTACACAGCCTGCTGCCATAGATTCCTTTTATGTCTTTGCAACAGATGCATTCCATCCCTCCCTACCAGGTTACAGCCATCAAAGAATGTCCCATTGTCTTAAAAATGAAAATCCTTTTGACAGTATAGCCAGGAGTGATCATTATTAATCTGTTTGTGTCTTCCTCCTTTCCTCTATCATCAGATAGATGATAGAGGAAAAGGTAACTTGGCTACCAGTGTTTCTCACTTGCACCCCAGGGCTTTTTAATCTTTCTTGGTTCTTCCCAGGTTCTGCCTCACAGCATTGTCCATGGCTGCATGCAAGTATAACAGTGAGTGGTAGTGCTGTTCATGAGTTGTGGCACCTTCTTGTCAATGCCTTGGATTTGAGTTCCTGGGAGGCAGCAGATCTCTCATGTTGGAGTGGCAGGTGGGCACCTCAGTGCCCTCTAGGAGAGTGTCACCCACTATGGCTATTCATCTTTTGACAATATTCCCTATGTGAAGTTTTTCAATGACTTGTGTTTTTAAATGTATTGAAGCTTCATATATGGTGTTTGTCGTGATGTTAGAGGGTGGAGGATGAAGCGGAATCCTGCTTTTTTGGGTCACCAGGGTACAAGATACCTACCTCTTTCTCAGTGGTGCCTGCTACAAGAATGTGGTTTTGAAACCACTCATCAATCTCCATCTCAGCTTCTCTCTTGCTGCGTAGCTCTGTAGATGTTTACTCCCACTCAGCCACTTGGTGTAACAGACCATCACCCTTGTGCAGGGTGTTAACTTTCACATTAGGAGAAGGGCCTTGGGTCTCATTGCAACCTGCTGCCTGTCATCCACCTGTGTGGATACGGCAGAGTTCTCGGGGGCTTTCTCTGTAGGAACACTGGATCTAGCATTAAGGTAGGTGCCCAGCAATTTCGTAGGGAGAGCCTCAGAGCCCTTCCCTGCGCTGTGCACCCACAAGCAGGGCTCGATCCCTCACTGCCCGCCGACTGCCGTGCACCTCCCTGTGGCTTGCGCTCCCTAGGGGCCACCTGCCGGCTGCTACCGGCTCTCTGCTCACCCTCAGGTGCCCCTGGCTTCAGAGAGCCTCTGTCCACCTCAAGGACACCAGCGTTCGGCTGCTGAAACCAGCCTGGCAGTTGCTGCCATCTTCGCTACGTAAGCGCTGCTTCCGGTTTCGCCGCGTTTAAATCTTCCGCCGCTGGCCCTGGCAACGCTCCCAACGACAGCGGCCTGACGGACGCGAATTGCCGGCTCCTGTCGGCTCTGGACTCGCCTCCGGTGCCCCTGGTTCCGGGAGCCCCCTGGTGGATTTTTTACCTTAAAATAAGCATTAAACCAGCAATAAAACAGCAGTGCGTCTTAGTAACTGCAAATTTAAATTAGATGAATTCCGACTGTTTGAAATAGCAGCATCTTCACCTAATGAAGATGTTTAACTGGTGGTATAAGGATTACCCAAGTAGTTACGGTAAGTGTTGTGTCACATTAAATTTTAAGTCAACAGTAGATGCCTTTACCTGTTCCATGGATTAAAGGGAGGAGATTGTTTGAGGGTTAAGTCTTTGGCTTGGTTTAGATAAGTTACATCGACTGTTGTAGCCATTTGCATTTTTCAAACAGTTAATTACTAAAATAAAATGTGGAACTTAATTATTTAGATTCTAGATATTAATTTTTGTGCTCAGTGGGAGAGGATTGCTATGTTGGTAGCTCAGATCAATACTTTTATTGCAATCGTACTGCGATAGGGTGTTTTTTCAGAAGTCTGGTATTAGTTTGTGGGGGAAAATATTTAAATTGGTATCTTTCCCCTCAGCTGCACCAGTACAGGTTGGAAGGTGATCTGCTGGAGAGGGACCTGGGAGTCCTGGTGGATAACAAGTTATCCATGGGACAGCAATGTGCCCTTGTGGCCAAGAAGGCCAATGGAATTCTGGGGTGTATTAAGAAGAGTGCATCCAGCAGATCAAGGGAGGTTTTCCTCCCTCTCTGCCCTGGTGAGATCTCATCTTGAATACTGCATTCAGTTTTGGGCCACCCAGTTTAAGAGGGACAAGGATCTGCTGGAGAGGGTCCAGCAGAGGGCTACAAGAATGATTAGTGGACTGGAGCACTGCCTTGTGAGGAGAGGCTGAGGGACCTGGGACTTTTTAGTCTGGAGAAGAGAAGATTTAATAAATGTTTATAAGTATTTGAGGGCTGGGTGTCAGGAGTCAGGACAGGCTCTTCTCACTTGATCCCTGTGATAGGACAAGGAGCAATGGCTGTAAGTTGCAGCACAAGAGGTTCCACCTTAACACAAGAGGAAACTTCTTTACTGTAAGGATCACAGAACACTGGAACAAGCTCTCCAGAGAGGTTGTGGAGTCTCCTTCTCTGGAGACTTTCAAGGCCCATCTGGATGCATTCCTCTGTGATCTGAGCTAGATTGTATGGCCCTGCTCTGGCAGGAGTATGTGACTCAATGATCTCTCTGGATCCCTTCCAACCTCTTGACATCCTGTGATCCTGTGAACAGTTATTGTTTTTCACTCTTGCTGCCCAACTGGGTAAAGAGTAACATTCCTGACTCTTCCTGGTGACTGAATGTATTTTCTTAAACCTAAGCACAGTGATATCCCTGTTTAATCTTCTCACTTTTATTTTAATAGGTTGAATTGAAGGAAAATCCATTTTTCTAGTTTTCTAGTTAGCTGTTTAAGTAGTAGTCTTACTACACTTAACTGAACTCAGATTGTCTTAGAAACTGTCTTCATCCTCTGTGAATGAACAGTACTGTAAAACACAGTATTGATATTAGTGTGAAATTTACTATAAATTTTTTAACTGATGAACAGAAAGTGAAAATTATGTTAATAATTGAGTTTGCAAGAGGAATGGGGACACATTGCAAAGACAAATATAAAAAGACACGTGGTTTTATTAAATAAAATATTTTTTAATAAATATTTTAAATAGAATTTGTAAAAATCTGTAAGTGGGCTGAAACATTCTTTTTTTAATTGTAAATGAAATCTCTGCAATACAGTGTATGCAGACCAGTTTGAGCAGTTCAGATGTCTTTGCTTGCATTCGTAAGTGGAAACATAAGTACTGCAGGAATTTAAGGTTCTGAGGCTTAGTCTGTAGATAATTTTCCATTATTAGGCAGTTTTTGTTGAGCTCCTATTGAGCACCAATTAAGTTTAACTTACAGAATTCAAAAAAGGTACTGCAACTCCACAAGCAACATTCATTATTCCTACTGTTCTCAAATTAGCTGCACTTCCTTTTCTGTTTTGTTTTTTTTTTTCCCGGCGTTGTAAAGATGAGAGAAAAATCTGTCACTTTATGTATTGGCCTGCCAGCATAAAATCTGTCAAGAGTTTTATTTCTGTAATCCTAGTTTTAAATTATTAGCACAGATGTGGTTTTTTTTCTTTCTTGAGAGATTAACAAGAACTAATGTTAATCCTGTTTGTGCTTATGTGTTATATTTTGATTACATTAAGAAAGTCTTCGGCCTTGGTCCAACATGAACACATTTTCCACTGTGTTCTGAGATTTTATGCCTTGCTGCTGTGTAGTGTGGGCATGTACTTGGTTCCTTTAAGAACAAACAAATAAACAAACCCTTTAACTTTAATAGATAGTTGAAATGGTAGTTAACATAAATGAGTTACACAATTAGATTTCTTCAATCCTATCTATATTTTTCTAATCCAGAAATTCTCTGCAGGCACTTTTATTGAGTAAAAAATGTGCACTTGCTATTAGTTTTAGCAGAAAGATTTGATCTCCAGACAGTTTGATCATTTGAGTCATCTTAATTTTACTGGGTAGTCAAGACCTCTGCTGAATATTCCAGTATTTGGATTGTTAAATCCTTGACTCTTTTAACTAATAGTGATTACCTGGGGTTTAGAATTCATATGTGTTCTCTTGTGTTTACTTAAGGCATTAAAAGTGGAGAAAAAAAAGATCTCTCAACTTGTAGTTCTGTGGTTCTTCAGCTTTAAAGCTTTGAAATTCTGATGGGACTTAAGGGGAAAGAAATTCACTGTCATTGGAGATTTTCAGAACTCACCTACATAAGGCCCAGAAAAACCTGATAAAACTTTGGAGGTGACCACTGATTGAAATGATGGATTGGGCTGTTTGGCCTCCCTTTCTTGGTGTGGTGGGTGTTTTCTACTCTGTTTATTTCTCAGAACCAGAGGTTGTCTGTTGCCTTATTTCGGGCATAAATCTCTTCTGTTTTGAGTGTTCTGCAACTTTAGCATACAGTGTTTTTGCTGTCTTGCATTCTGAAGGTTAGTGGTTTATGCGGAATGAAAATTAACTTTTTTTTTCCTGGAAAATGTAGAGGAAGGGCTATTTGACAAGTAACATTGAGCTAGTTATTAAAAGAATTGTTGCATACTTGTCATGGACATTTATGTGTGCCACAGAAAGATGCTTTTGAAGATGAAAGCATGTTTGCAAAGTTCAGCAAGGTGTCTGTCTTTGCCTGCATATTGGACATTCCTGTGGGCTGTGTATTTTTTTTTTCTTTATGACATATACTGGTTAAACTAAATGGGTTTGAGTCCTCGTGTCCTTATTCAGAACCTTCATGTGCCTGCTTACCTGTATTAGAGTATGTGTAATAGAGCAGCAGAGAAGCAGTTTGTATAGCGACTTTATTAAGACAGTCTTGTGACTGCTGAATCTTCTGAAGGTTCCATATAGCATCACAAAATGTATGTTTGGTAAGTGCCACATTTTAGAGCCTTTAGAAGAAGTCTGAGAGGCTTTTGTTTTTTCCTGACATACTCTGTTGGGATTGTGTTTTCATTCTGACTCTCATCAGGCTTAGTTTCCTATTGCCAGGAATTCTTAATGCACAGGACTTTGTGGAAGAGAGAAACCGTAAGTAATACGTATCTAGAAATCTAAATATACCTGCATCTAGAAACTCCTTTCTGCAAAACATTGTCATAGACTTTCAACTGGATCTGTCAGAACTGAAAACAAGTGCTCAATATCTTACATTAGAGCTTTAGACTTCTATAGTCCAGATGCATTTCATGATCCTCTGTCTGAAATCTATGAGTGATTAAGGAATATATAATTAGAAGGGGAGGGGAGAAGGGAAAAAACTTTCACTGAAAGGCAGTTTTGAGAAGAATTGATTTGAAGTGGGTGCTATTTAAAGTAAATTCTGAGTTTTAGAAATGTCATAGTAGTGGATAAACATTGCAGCAAAATCCATTTTATAGTATAAAACAAAAATAGATTTCTGTATTTTGGCTTTTGTTGTGGTGTAGTGGGTGTTCTCCTAAAGCAGTATGCCACTCAGCCTATTTGTGACTTACTTGTGTCTTTTACTACCACAGAAGTATTACTTCAGACTGTTCTACATAATTTTCTTTTTCTAAAAGAGCTGAAACCCCACTCTTCCTTGTCCTTTGTCTCAGAGATTTTCGACCTTTGCCTTATTGCAGAATACTTTCATTCCCAGATCTCATCATTGATGGACTTTTAGTTCTTTAGCACTATCCACCTGTGTAAATTTTAGTGACTTAAAACTGCTGTCATCTCAGACAAGTTAAGACTCAAGATTTTGCCTGTATTGCACTTACTGAAGGGTCAGGGAGAACCGTGAAGCTAAAGTGAGAGCAAAATTACTTGCCACTGTGATCTTGACTACGCATAGGTGAAAGTGGTATAGTTTTGCTTCGCAGTGTTAGGAAGAGCAGAGGAGGGGTGTCGCAGAATCATGAAGTGTGACATGAATGTTGGAATTCAGTGATCTATGGCTTGCTAAAGCATGTAGAAGTGAGCCAGAAAATTTATTGACTTTTTCGTTGTTATTATTAATTATTTTGAGACTTTCCTAGGCTTTTCAAATTGATAAAAATGTTATTTGTGCTCCACAATACCAAAGTGAAGTGGGTGAATATCATTCCCTCTTTTTCACTCATGGTGGACATCTTTAAAGTGCATCTGTTGGCAGTTCCATGTCTGAAGGATCACTCTGACATGCTAACGTTCTTCTCAATTTCACCAATAATCTGTTGTCTCTTTTCATTAATACATTGTGAAGGTCAAGAAAATAAATACTATTAAAATTTGACCTTAAAACTACTGCATTCACAGGTGCTATAGTGAGACACAAGCACTGTTAACTTTACAACAGTGCTTGCTGTCCTGGAGCTTTAGAGTAACACAGTCTTCAACAGATTCTTCAGAAAGTTATTTTTGTGCTTGTGGTTGATGTTCCAAGTTCTTGAGCACCCAGATGGTAAATGGTTTTGAACATTCTTTGTCTGGCTCAAACCTTTAATCTGTAAGAATTAAAGAGCAATTTTATAGAAATTGAATACCATCTGTTTCTATTTCTGTATCTTGACAAGTTTTGGCAAAGAGAGCCTGTAGTAGTGCATGAGTATTCCTTGATGTGTGTGTGTCAAAATAATCTTAACAATATTAAGCTGTGAATTAGCTCAGACATTACTGCATGTGTTAGACTTGTCCAGCACTCTATTGAAAGAGTACCACATTCTGATGCTTTTGTATTGTCTTCCATGTTTTAGCTTCTTTCATGGGCCATGTAATCATAATCCTCCTCAAAAAAGAGCTCATGAGGCTAGTCTGATATCCAAGGAATATTCAGATTGCACTACTGTTCTTACAGAAAACTCTACAGCTACTGTGACATGAGAGAGACATATTTATGCTCTATGTACTCTTATTAAAGAAATTTGATGGCATTTGTATTTAACTAACCAGAGAGGTTAAGTTTGTGATCCTCTTACTGTTCTAGGTTATATGTCTCCACATCCATCTCCATTAGGAGCACCAGAACATGTGTCCAGTCCGATGTCTGGAGGCGGTCCAACTCCACCACAGATGACTCCCAGCCAGCCAGGACCCATTATACCAGGAGATCCACAAGTTATGAATCAACCTAACAGAGGTCCTTCCCCTTTCAGCTCTGTACAGCTGCATCAGCTGCGGGCTCAGATTCTAGCATACAAAATGTTAGCTAGAGGTCAGCCTTTACCAGAAAGCCTCCAGCTTGCTGTTCAGGGCAAGAGGACTCTGCCTGGCATTCAACAGCAGCAGCCTCCCAGTGCCTTCAACAGACAGTCTGGTAAGTGAATCTAGGCCTTGTGTTATTGTCCAGGTAATCCTTGAAGTTTTGGCTATGGAAAATTAAGAAATGAGTGCTGTGCAGGACTGTAATTTGAGGCTGTATTCTGGCATCTCATTGAACCCTTGGTTTTAAGATCAAGTGAGTGCATCTATTATTAATAAAATTTTGTTAAAACTGAAATGAAAATTATTTCAGTGTGCAGAACTGTGCATGTCCTAATTATGTTTGACATTTTTTGGATGCTACCTGTACTTGACTGATGGCAAATTTACTGTTTTTTGGGTTTTTTAAGAATGAATTTTCAGTCTCCTGTTGCTATGCAGAAGAGTAGATTAAAAAAATCTGGAGGAAGTTGACTAATTATTTAGGTTGTTGAAAGTAAAACAGACAATGTATAATGTTCTGCTAAATGAAAAATGTAAGAAAGAGATTTTTTTGTTTGGTTGGCTTTTTTTCCCCCAATGCTAATAGAAGTTACAGTGCAGTAAGCAAGCACGTTTTGGTCCTAAAAAGTGCATTATGTTAAATGTCCTATACCTGTCAATTTCTTAACACTTCATTATTAAGTTTGCATTAGAAATTGAGAGTTAAGGTAACATTATTTTCTTTTTGGTAATAATTTCACCAGTCATTTCTTTTTGGTGGATATAGTATTACTACCAAGTGAGGGTTTGATTTTTTTGACTACATAATTTTAATATGCTTTATTACATATTCTTTTTCACAATAAAATCTACTTAATCCTTATTTAATGAAGAAAAAATACTAGTTGCCTGTGTAGACTAGCGTGCTAGGAAGCAGAATGATTTTTGAATGACTGGTAATCGTTTGTATATTAATAAGTTTATTTTCTATATCAAATTGCAGGTATTGGATTACATACAATGAGTGGTTCTGCAAGTGGACCAGGACCTACTCCAGGGATACCTGGACATACAGCTGCCATTACCACTAAAACTTGGACTGAAGGTATAGCAAAGTGTAATGCTAGTTTTATGTCATATGCAGAGTTCTGGTCGAATAGTGTGAGTAGAATATAGATTAAAAAAAATCAGGCCTAAAAAAGAAAGGGAAGGTAGAGAGCCATGCAGAAAACTAGTGTAACCTTTACTGCGCCTAGGATTTGAGTCAAGGAGAGTCTAACTATTTTTCCATCTATAAATGACTTGACTACATGAAATTACTACAGTTGTTAGGCAGCCTGAACATGAAGCACCTTTTTACAATTAGAATAAAATATATAAACTGCTTGAGGGATACTCATAAAATCAGCTTAGTGAGTTATATTCTGAGCATGCTTAGTTGCAACAAGCTAGTCTTTCACTGAACTGTTTTGAAAGTTCACTGTAGTCTTTGAGATATAATGAACAGTGCCATTTTTTTTCCCTTGTGTGATAATCAGGTTTTGAACCAAAGCCAACTTTATTGTTTGAAAGAGAGTGGAAAAAACATTGTGCTGAAAATAAACAGAAATGCCTAGTAGTACATTATTGGAAATTTTCAGGATTTGGTTTTTGGGGTTTTTTTAGAGATTTAAAAGCAGGTACAGTATTGCAGGATTGTGACTAATACAGGCTTCTCATATAATAGAAATATGCTATAATATTGCTTGTGGGGAACTCTAGGGACAGTGATGGCTCTGTTAACAGCTGATGTCATTAAAAAATGTATCATTGGCTACTTAGGGCAACGTAAAAAGAAAATCAGGTATAATTAGATGTAGATTTGCTTTTCTTGGAATAGTCTCAAGGAATACTTACAGTTTGAGTAGGGTAATAAAATGGGGGGAAAGTGTTTCTTAAGGGGTTGTATGAGTTTACCAGACATGGTGCCTTCTTGCTTAAATGCTGCTACCAAAAACATGGTGGCAGGTATACAGAACAGTTACATGGATACTTTTATATAAATAATCCAAAGTATCGCAGTAATATGTCTGTCCTGTTCAAATACAAGCTGCTTGCTGTTTGCGTTTTTTCATTACTGTTTTCTTAATAAGAAAAATAAGTCTGTTCTTATTGCATGTAGATGTTATATTTGATGTATTTTTAAAGGTTGTTCTTATTTCTAAATGTATTTTTCATTCATTAAACGTTTGTGGTAGTGTTTGTTTTGCAGTTCAGTTTGCATGTTTCTCTGGAAACTGAGACTGCACAGAGGCTTTAGGTGGGCTTTGTTTTCCCTCCTTATTTTTTTATAGCTGAAATGCAGTGTTCTTAAATACAAACTTTACAGATGGTGCTCAGGTTCCTTTTCTGGAGTGTGATGCAGATGCATGGATGAGAAATGGTGATCCAGGAAGAAATCTTTGTATCAAGATTTCAAGATGTTTGGTTTCATTTAAGGTTGATTACAAGCTTGCAGATATACTCTTTAGTTCTTTTTCCCAACATTAAAATACTTCAACTTTTCAGACAATCAGGTGATACCTGTATTATTGCAATGTCTGTGGCCAGTGACAGTTTTTGAACATCTGAGTCCGCGAGTGACTTGTCACAATGGCATATAGAAATCCATGACCCGTAGTGTCTATAAATCACAGGTGGTATTCTCGTGTTATTCAGGTGTTATTTTTTAAGATGATTAAGAACACTGTAAGATGAAGTAGTAATCATATTCTTGGTATTTGAAATAATTAGAAACAATTTTATTTATATATACACACAAAAGATACAGTTAATATGAGATCTTAACAAACTAAAACTGCTTGTGTATGACAGGTACTTCTAAGTAGAGTTGCAGAAATTTTAATATGGCAGTCTAGATCTGATAGAGCTCTAAAAGCAGACCTGTTTGTGCGTGTTGTCAAGTTGTGATTATAGATGCCGCCTTCTAAGTTGTGTAAGGATAGTGAATAAGAAGCAGAATTAGGTCCTACACCTGCATAGCATTGGCTCTACAGCTGTTTGACTTATTTTGACACTAGAATTAAAAGCTGGAAGGAATTGGAACAGAAACATGATTCATCATAAATTTCCAGATGTTTTTTGTTTTCCTTTTGACCACTTCCCACCATGTATGGTACACTAGCATAATATTTCTTTTTTTTTTTTTTTTTTAAATATGGAGTGTAACTGATCTCACTGTGCCCTTCCACATGATTTTAGCTTCACATTCTTTTTTAGAAACTCTTGGTTTTCTTCCTATGTTCCGTATTACACATTATGAATAAGTACTTCTTAAGAATTAACCTTCTTAATGGTTCAGGTCAAGCCCCAGATCTGAGTGTCTCCAACGCGCAGCAAAAACTTCCTGCACCACCGCCTAGTGGGAGGCCTTCTCCTGCCCCTGCTGCTGCCCAGCCTGCTGCTGCCATACCTGGACCTTCTCTACCGCAGCCACCACCTGGACAACCTTCACCTGTTGTTCAGCTTCAGCAAAAGCAGAATCGCATCAGCCCTATCCAGAAACCACAAGGATTGGATCCTGTTGAAATACTCCAAGAACGTGAATACAGGTGAAAAAGAAGAAGATGATTTAAATGCATGTGCAGATAGGTGGTTTTTGATTTCTCAACTGAAACTCTGCAGTCGGCTGCTGTAGTGGCAGTAGCATAAACTAAATTTCCAGAGAGATACTGTGTCAAAGAGAAGTACAGGAACATAGAAACATAGGATGGCCTGGGTTGGAAGTGACCTCCAAATAGCACTAACCTGAACCAGAAACTATGTGTCTAGTATAATGTAACCTTTTCCACATCAGTTAACCTCAAATTGTCACTCTTGTCTTTCCATCCCTGCTCCACTACACTATTTGAAGCAAACTATTATGTCTTAGCATGCATAAATGGATGAAAGTGACGAGTGACAGAAAATGGTGTTGCATTTACTAATGTGGAGAAGAAGTTTGTAGATACAGGTTCTAAACATTTTTCTTGGCACATTAAGTGATATGGAAGCTAGATGGGGATTCTGCAGCAGGAGGTTTTAATTTTTTTATTTTTTGTGACAGCACATAGGTAGTGATCCAGATGCTACTGGAATTTATTTTTGCTGTGCTTACCAGAATAATTAGAATTTCTGGCACTTGTTTGGTTATTTAATACTCTGTGTGTAACATCAGACAATAGCAGCTTATCAACTTCAGTGCTTTGGATGATGCTAAACATAGTTTTAGTGTAGGCATTGTTAGGATAGAAACGTGACATAGTCACACTTTCTTCATAAAAAAGGAGTACAAAAAAGCCAATATAAACATTTATATACTGAAACCAATGATTCCATTCTATGGAATGAATTTCTCTCAATTTATGATAAAAGTCTTTTTGTAGTTAGCTTTTTTAATGAAAGTGCATTATACTTTAAGATACTTAAAAAACCAAATGAATTGCTAATTATCATGAAAAGACGGAATTACCACATAGATACTGTGTAGGTTTGTATTTCAAACACATAGATAGATCCAAAAGGTAAGTTGTTGGTATACTGCCTTGTGGTGAAGTGTGAAATCTGAATCTAATTAAAGGAAGAATTCTTGAAAGTTGCAAATTGGATTTACTTACTAGCAGTACTGTTTTGTCTGGGGTAAAGTTAAATTTCTTCGTTGGAGCTAGTGCAGGGCTATATTTTGGTTTTGTGCTGAAGAGAGCTTTGATAGCACAGGGATGTTTTAGTTCTTGTGGAGCAGTGCTTACGCAGCACCAAGGCTTTTTCTGTTTCTCACACTGTACCACCAGCAAGTAGGATGGGGGGTGCATGAAAAGTTGGGAGGGGACACAGGTAGGGCAGCTGACTTTAGCTGTCCAAAGGGATACTCCAAAACATGTATCGTCATCATGCTCAGCAGTAAAACTGAGGGGAGATTGGCTAGCTACGTGTTCCTCAGAGGCTGCCCAGGCATACTCCAGTTAGTGGTAAGCAATTCTTTTCATTTACATTGCTTGTTTTTCTTAGGGCTTTTTTTCCTTTTTATTACTTTTTTTCTCCCTTATAATTAAAAATATTAAATTGATGTTATATTAATGCATTAATTTCTTTCTCACTTTTGCCCTTCCAATTCTCACCCATCTTACTGTGGGGGAGAGGGAGTGAGCGAGGTGCAGTGTGGTGGTTGTTTGCTGGCCAGGGTTAAACTGTGAGAGTGACCTGCAACATGGTGTCTCTGGATTAAAGGTGCAAGGTGATTACATTAGCTTTTCAGATTGCACATAAGTCACAGTGCATGCAGTTTTTGTGAGTACTTTGATTTGTTCTGACTTTGCATACTGAGTACAGCCATTTTCCCTGCTAAGTGATCTACTTTCCAGTTTTGAGAATGATATGTAAAGTGTATAGGGGTTTATGTCACTGTACTAATTATGTGGAGTTTTGAGGGGGTGAAAGATCAGAAGAGCACTCTATATAGAGAAACCCTGTAGAAAGTGTTTGCATAATTCCTTCATGGTACTCCCAAAACTCTCATTGCTTTCAGTTAAGGGGTTTGGGAGCAGGGTTTTTTGTTTGTTTGGCATTTTTGGTTTTTGGTGATGGTGGTGTGGTTTTTTTAATTGTTTTTATGGTTTGGTGAGGTTTTTTTTGTTCGTTGTTGGGGTTTTTTTAGGGGGGGAGAGGTTTGTTGTTCCTGTCTTTTTCCCTAAAGCATATGTGAAATGGAGGGCACTGATTCTGCTGATCTTAGATACTTAACTTTTGGATAACTAGAAATCTGGGGTTCTGCTATTTCCTGGCTTGGCCACATTTGCAGTTAATAGAAGTACTTGTAAATGAAAACACAAAATCTGTATGAGTCATCTCCTTTGATCTTGGTTTTCTGTGTTAAAAAATAAAAATAAAAAAGGTTTGTGTGGCTTGTCCATTCTCTCCTCTCTCCTGAATTTGCAAATGAATGCAAAAGAGCTTGTAAAAGAAGAGTGAACTAGAATCTGGTTTACAGTATTAGAGTTATGTAATTTATGAACACTTTACTAATGAACTTCTCATTACTTTAAGCAAGTAGAATTACAGGTATTAAGGAAAGTTCTCTCAGTGTCATCCTAGAATACACATAAACCACTACCCACCAAAGAAGTTTGAAAACAGAATCCTGCACAGGATGAGTAAGATAAAATTATCAAGTATCTTTTCACACATGTACTTCTTCTAGTCTAAAGAAGGGCTAAGGGGTATTTTCATTACCTGAAATTCATTTGCAAAGTGCAAATTCTGCAGAATTCTGTTGTATTAGTTCAGAGAAAATTAGTAAAACCCAAATAAATGCCTGAGATAAATTGCTGATTTTTACTGTATAATATGACTTACAAATTTCTCTTGGTTTCTTGTGCAATTTTCTCTTGACTTAGGCTTCAGGCTCGAATTGCTCACAGAATCCAGGAACTGGAGAACTTGCCTGGCTCTCTTCCCCCTGACCTACGAACCAAAGCTACAGTGGAGTTGAAGGCACTTAGGTTACTGAATTTCCAGCGCCAGGTAATGCCTTTTTTTTTTTCAGGAAAATTCTGACACAGATTATAGCCAAATGTGTTCATGTAGTAAAGAGTAACCTCACAAGAGATATTGCAGCAGCACTGAACCTAAGCAGGAGATTTTGCATGAGAGCAAACTTGGACAGTAAACATACCAGAGAAATAATAACCTTTGTTCTTTTTTTTTTTAGTCAAAACATGCTGTTGTTCTTTTTGCTCCCTGCTTTATCTCCCAGTCTCAAATGTGACGATAGAGATGTGTCTTTCATAATGAACATGGCATTGAAACAAAGACAAAACAAGAACTGGACAGACTGTATGCTTACTTTCAACACAAATCTCAGCAGACACCTCTCTCTGGACATACTTAGTATTTGTCATGGGTCCTATTGTTTTAGGAAGAGTTGTATTTCAGGTTGTGTTTGTTATTTCTCTGTGATCTGGTTTTAAGACTTCCACTGTGGCTCACAAATTCTGAAATTAAATTGTACCATGATCATACTTGTAGCATGATGGATGTTGAGTGCATACATCAGTGAATGAATTTCAGAAGAGGAATCGTACTGCCAGACTTTACCAGCCTCTTGCCATTGGCTTTTCTAGCTAATTTGGAAGAACAAATATATCATCTGGCAGGTCAAGAAAATGTACTTCCTGACAGAAACCTTGGCAGTAGTTGTGCCATGATATCCAAGTCTTACTTCACTCTACCCTGGGCATTCCTTTGTAATGTCTTGTCAGAGATTAAATGAAAAGCAGGTTCTCCCTGTTGTACTGCTGGAACTGTTACAATACTGTTCCAAACACTTAACATTTACCTGTTCTGCTCTCCCCTGTGCAGCTGGCAGTGAAACTGAGTTGTCAGCTACATTTAGGTCCAGCTTTAGAAAGCATGCTATGCATATTGTGAATTCATATTTTATGTGTAACATGCTGAACAGCCCCTTTCATTACAGCACAACAGTCTTTTGCATCATCTTGTGTAAAGGGAAGTAATTATGATTAATGAATATTTCTGGACATCCTTTGGAGACCTAAGCAGGGCAAGGGAGGTGATTCTGCCCCTTTACTCTGCTCTCGTCAGACCCCACCTGGAGTACTGTGTGCAGTTCTGGAACCCTCAGCACAGGAAGGACATGGAAGTGTTGGAGCGGGTCCAGAGGAGGGCCACAAAGATGATCAGAGGGCTGGAGCAGCTCTCCTATGAGGACAGGCTGAGAGAGTTTGGGCTCTTCAGCATGGAGAAGAGAAGGCTTCGAGGGGACCTGATAGTAGCCTTCCAGTATCTGAAGGGGGCCTACAGGAAGGCTGGGGAAGGATTATTTACAAGGTCCTGCAATGACAGGACAAGGGGCAATGGGCTTAAACTGTCAGAGGGGAGATTTAGACTGGATGTTAGGAGGAAGTTCTTTCCAGTGAGGGTGGTGAGGCACTGGAACAGGTTGCCCAGGGAGGTTGTGGCTACTCCCTCCCTCGAGGTGTTCAAGGCCAGATTGGATGAGGCCTTGAGTAACCTGTACTAGTGGGAGGTGTCCCTGCCTGTGGCAGGGTGTTGGAACTAGATGATCCTTGAGTTCCCTTCCAACCTTACCATTCTATGATTCTATGATTCTATGAAGATTTGTTTAGGGAAACAGACATAGCTGCTGCAACTGTATAGATGGTGGATCTTTTCAGAACTGTAGTGGAACAGGAAGAGGAGGTGGGAACATCTTGGCTGATACTGTTTTATTCACTGATACCAGTGTTGAAAGCTGTTCCTTCATGTATTAAAAATTACTTATTTTTAAAAGTGTTTCTTTTTCTCCACTGTTAGCTAAGACAAGAGGTAGTAGCTTGTATGCGTCGTGACACAACATTGGAGACAGCACTGAACTCCAAAGCCTACAAACGAAGCAAGCGTCAGACTTTGAGGGAGGCACGTATGACAGAAAAACTTGAAAAGCAGCAGAAGATAGAACAGGAGAGGAAGCGTAGGCAGAAGCATCAGGTATTTTAACTAACTAGCTGTTTTCCCTGTGAGAGAAGTGTGCTTTGCTTTGCTGTATGGGTCTTCTCTGTTCCATATTTTACTCACCTTTGCAGTTTCCAAGGTTAAAATAAATCCGAATGATACAGTGAGCAATTGGAAAACAGTAAAATTAGAACTTCTGTACTTCTGATTTCAAACCCTGTGCATTGTCCCAATTGTCCATGCTAACTCATTTCTCTTTCTAGGAATACCTGAACAGCATACTGCAACATGCTAAGGACTTTAAGGAGTACCACCGCTCAGTCGCTGGGAAGATTCAGAAACTTTCTAAGGCTGTGGCAACTTGGCATGCCAACACTGAACGTGAGCAGAAAAAAGAAACAGAAAGAATTGAGAAAGAAAGAATGAGGAGACTAATGGTAAGGAGTAGAGGAACAGAGGTAGTGATTTTAGCCAGAATTTCTTTTTCTTAACACTTTATTCATGTTTTACCAACATAGTATTGAATGGGGATTGACGTGCCTGCTTTAAAACATGGTGATAAAAGGCCAGTATCTTAAGTGCAGATACAGTACCTGTCCAGAGTCTTTTCCCACCATGAGTAAAGACTGAACACTCTGCGTTTTAAAATCACAAAATTAAATACAGCAGTATTATATACTAAAATGTTAAAAACTTAGAAATAAAATTGTAGAATCATCATGGAATTGTTTCATTTGGAAAAGACCTCTAAGATCATTGAATCCAACTGTTGACACCACCATGGCCGTTAAACCATGTCCTGAACTGTCATGTCCACACATTTTTTGACTGAAGTGTGTGTATAATGTAAATTAAACACTTGCAAAAAAAAATATCAAATGCTTAGGCCCCAGAACATTTATCAAATTTACATAGTAATCAGCACTATAGAGGTCTTTTATGACTAGAGATAATTGCTAGCAGCCTGTATAACCAAGGTTATAAAAATGTCAATTATTAGAGAAAAAAGAGTTGATTACACACAAAAAAAAAAAAGTTAATCTTGTAATTTTGAAATATTTTTGTACATCATGACATTGAGCTTATGGCAGTCAATCTGACATCTAGTGTTATAAAAAATAAAAGATGTCTGCTTCTGAAAGGAATGAAGTAGATTTGAATGCCCAGAAATGGCACAGGATCCTAGTACTTCCTGGATATCAGTGCTGATTTCTCCTAAGGCTTCTTAACAATGCTGTAGTTAAACTCTTACCATAGACACAGCACTTGATAGGCATTTTCTGTTTGGGGCTTTGCACTCAAAAAAAGTCTTGGCCTATACTACTTAGTTAAGTATGCAAAAGTAAACTCTGCGTTGTGTTAGTGGGGGTAATTTGCCTGTTTACTTTTTGTCCAGTTGGAGTATATTCTGAGCTTGCAGATGCATACCTTGGGTTTATACAAACAGTTTTTCCTCTCAGACACTTGGTGCAATCTACAGGAAAATGCTCTGTCTAAAACTCTTCACATGTCTTTTCTGGAATGCTGAATTTCACAAATTGTCCTTCACTGTCTACAATTGAAAGTGGTGATTGTGTCACAGCTCATTAGTACTAGTACATATCATGCAGGAATGGCATTCATATGGTTTGAACAGATATTATTAAGAAAAGCTTGAATGTCAAAAGGCATTACCTTGGTGAGATTAAATTAACAGTGTATTCAGTCTGTAGTCCTGCTGCCTTCCCAAACCAATGTGAACATCAAGTTCAAAGCAGGAGACTCAAGGCATTTTTCAGTCATGTCTGGAAAACCTCCGGAGTTAGAAATGGTATAACTTCTCTACCTGTCCAGGTCCTTTGAGCATACTGACTGGTATCTCTCAGTTTCATGTCCTCAGAAAACCTGATAGAGAGTGCCTGTCATCCTTTCCTACTGGCCTCCACAACCTGACAGAGGAGAACTTGGGGTATCTGGAAATCTGGACATGACCCAACAATGTGTTTTTGCAGTCCAGAAAGCAAATAGCTTCCTAGGCCATGTAAAATGATGTACAAGTAGCCTGGTGTTTTTTTGAAAACATTTCTGTCAGGGCTGATGTCTGCTTTGTATTGCTAGGCTGAAGATGAAGAAGGCTACCGTAAGCTGATTGACCAGAAGAAAGATAGACGCCTGGCCTACCTGTTGCAGCAGACAGATGAGTATGTGGCTAACTTGACTAACCTGGTATGGGAGCATAAGCAGGCACAAGCAGCCAAAGAGAAGAAGAAGAGAAGGAGAAGGAAGAAGGCAAGTAGTTAAAGCTGGTACTTTTAGACTATCTCTTCTTCAAATCAGTTTCTGATGTTAAGCAGGCACAAGCAGCCAAAGAGAAGAAGAAGAGAAGGAGAAGGAAGAAGGCAAGTAGTTAAAGCTGGTACTTTTAGACTATCTCTTCTTCAAATCAGTTTCTGATGTTAAGCAGGCACAAGCAGCCAAAGAGAAGAAGAAGAGAAGGAGAAGGAAGAAGGCAAGTAGTTAAAGCTGGTACTTTTAGACTATCTCTTCTTCAAATCAGTTTCTGATGTTGGTAAATGCAGGGATACCCAATTGTCATGCACACATGTATGAAGTCATATGCAATTCTTAAGAAGTCTTAAGAGATAGAACCCATCTCTCTCACTGAAATAAAGAAGAAATTTGCTGTCATTAATTACAGAGAAGTGAGAACGAGACAGGATTATAAAATGGGGATTTTCTACAGGTATAATTGGTCCAGGTATGTAAATTAGAGTACTCAAAAAAAAGATTCAGTATGTCCAAAACATGGTATGAAGAAGATGGGAAAAAATCTGGTCAGTGTAACTGTTTCACCTGGTAACTAAACTTGGCTTGGTAAGTTTTGTAGGACCATTGGAAAGGACAAAAGAGAGAGAACTTGGGCAAGCTCATTATAGTAAATGAGTATTATGCCTGTAGTATTATTTGTTGTGCATTCTTAACGATTAGTTGAAGCCTTTCGAAATTACCTTTTTTTGTACATAATGTTTCGCTCCATGAGAGAGACTTTTGGAAACTCAGCAATGCTATTTAGGAAAAAAAAAAAGTATGAAATAAACATTAAGTAATGATTTGTCATGTTGTGACCTTTGAGTACTGTTCATCTCTTTGCAGAATGGATAAGAGGATTTCTGTAATCCATTTCCACGCTTGGTTTGCTGCTAATACTTACATGCTTTACAAACAACACTATAAATATCAGCATAAAAACAAATTCTAATACTGGACATTTAATGGTCTAAAGTATTGCTGATGTTTTCTTCTGTCCATCTCCAAAACTTCTGAACTTTATATTGCAAATATGTTGTTAATATAGGAACAATCCTTTCTCTATGAAGATGTAACTTGGGTTTTGACCCGTATTACCACAGAGAAAAGACCTGAATTAACATACAGAATTCAAAGTAGAAGCTTGCCTTGATGACATGGTATATGGCATAAATTCATTGCTCTAATGAAAAATAATTTCTTCAACAATCCACATCTATGATATGGTTCTATTTTTATGTATGTTTAGCTGAAGTATGTATGAGGAACAGTGTCTTCTCTGGCCATGTGTATGCAGAGATGATTTTCTGTCATTGAAGCAGAAAGGAGATATACCCCATAAATACTAAGTGCGTATAAATATGCCAACCTAAAGGCAAGTTAACAGAAAAGAACCCTCATCTTGGTTATCTGCAGCTTTTTTGTTTGTAATTAATTTTTTTTCCATAAAGCATTTTCCCTTCTGTCAAGGAGAATGCACACAAATAATACCCTCTATTTTAGTTTATAGTTCCATGTATTCATTGTTGCATGACTGCAGCACTGAAGTTAGTGGGTGTCTGTCTCTTTGTGGAGTCATACACTTTCAATAATTAGCTTTTTATGCTTAGTAATCCACGTAAAACAAGTTCAGTATACCAGAACCTGTAGTTAAAAATGTTTTGTACTTACAGAAATGAGAAATGAATAATTACTGGTATTTTCTCTTAGAAATGGGAATGAGGAAGTAGGTGGTAAAGAAGTACTTCTTTGTCAGACTTCCATTATATCATATCCAAGTGAACCCTCCACTCTCACGAGAATGAAATTTTAGATTATTTTGTTTTTCTTCTGGGATACAGTTTGATGAATCTTTATGGCTGATTTCCCTCTTTGCTTTTTTTCATATTCCGGTATTCTCACCTTCTGTCTCCACCCTCTTGTTAAGCTGGTATCTCACATCTCCACTGCAGTCATGGACTTAAAAAGAAGACTCCAAATACAATTTTCATCTCATAAGCCAGTTTAATGTCTTGTGCAATGTTTACTTCCATCTGTAGGAGTTTTTCATGGTAGAGAATTAATAAAATGAGCTTCCTACTTTTATAAAATTGGTATTTCACAGTATCACAGTTTAAATCATCACGGTTAAAGATACCTTTGCACAGCCCAAAATAAAAGCAGGAGATACCTGTCATTCTTTACATTTGTCTCCCTTGTAACATATACTTCTGCTTCCCAAAATGTTTTTTAACTATTGATTGAAAAAAGTTTCCACTTTCACGGCAAGATCTGATCTTTGCATAGTGAGTAGCACTGATGCTTACAGATTATTTGTGGTAGTATGTTTTAGTTGCAGGGCTGCTTTCATTTGCTGTACCAAAGTTAAAACAATCTTCATATGTTGGAAAACAGTCTTATGTGCAGATGGATGGGTCTCTCCTCATGTTCTTTCAGGGAAAAAATACCCTGTGTCAATGTTCCTCCTTCAACTGGGGCAAGATACGTACTGTTTAACTTATCCTGCCCCTCCATTTGTTTGAACTCTTCCATTCTGGTACAGTTCCTTTCTGTGCCAGCAAACACATTTGCTTCCAGGAAGACTAAAGGAAGCAGGCTTGAAGCTCGTATTGATGTTCTTACTGAGCTGTTGCATTGAGAAGGACCAGTGACATTTGTGTAGCCCGTTGATGTATTTATAAGCCTATTCTTCCAAGTAGTTTTTTGTATATTTATTTTTTATATAATCTAGTATATTAATTTTATATATATTTTTATATTGTATGCATTTTGTATATTTAAAATTCATGAATACTTCAAAGGTTTTAGACTACCCTTAAGCTTAGTGAAATTTCCATTTTTACTAATACTAGTGAAAAGGTAGTTAGAAAAGATGATTAGGCCTTTGTCATGTCTATGTTAGAAATAAGGATAAACATTTTTTAAATGTAGAATTGGCTTGTGTTTACTTCCACATGTTCATTTAAAAAAATTAATACCTTTGAAAATGGGTTTTGATGGCAAGGACAAAGGCTCAGGGCTTGATGTGAAACAGATATTGAGGATCATCTTGGTGTTCAGAAGTGGAGATATTCCTTAAGTGTACTTCTTAAAAAGAAAACAAAAGAATTGTTTGGATTTATCACACACATTCTTGAAAGATGTTTATCTATAAAACACAATTTAAGATGTCTGTTCTTGTTAGTCTGATCTTTTTACATTTGGTATCCAAAATAGGACTGTGCTGTAGTACTACAAACCCAGCATTGTGACAGAAGCAGAAGCTGCATTCTGCCCCTTCTTGCGTATTGTCAGAACTATTTTGGGAGGTTCCAGTTCAGAAGTAAACTATGTCTTCCATTTTCTCATAATGCACTCTTTAAGTAGAATAAATGAAGACAGGTTTTGATGAAGATGCTGCTTATACCTCCAGAGTGGTGCCTGGGAAGAAAAAGGAACACCACCTCACTTACTCCAGCTATGAATTTCAGGGTTCTCTTTGATTGTAATTTGAGTAATTGTGGTCTAGACTTACTTGATATACAGTACAAAGAGCTCCCAAAATACCACTCCTAGTTAGCTGTCAGACAAAAAATGTTGCGAGCATACCCAAAATAAGTGTTTGCACAATACACAATCTGTGTTGCCTAGTGACACCTCTGAAAACAAGATTAAAGCACTCTACAGGAAATTATCAGTACATCACATGGAAATTAATTACTATTTATTTTTGTATTAGCACATTCTCTAAGCATCTAGGTCTGGACCAGAAATTGTGTAGGCCAGCCAGTTCTTAGATGCAAATTTATTACAGCAACTAGAGATGGTGTAGATGTGCTATTCATACTGGTAATGGTTTGTGTGTGGTAGTAACTCCGCCCGTCTGTACCTGCATCCAGCCACAACTTAAATTATGAGTGTCTCAGGCTGTTCAGAAGTAGACTGAAACATATTCATGGGCCAAAATGCTAACATAATATAAAATGTCCTCTCTGTACTTATAATCTGACCCTTACATTTTCCACTTTTTCTTTTATTATAGAAGGCTGAAGAAAACGCAGAAGGAATGGCATCTGGTCTTGGTCCTGATGGAGAGGTATGAATTTTATAATGTGGTGTGTTGTTGCTGTTTTGTGGTTTTGGTTTTTTTTTTTTCCTAGAACTCAGTGATTGTTCTGTGTGCTGCTGCTATAGTTTTTTAAAAAATGAAGACAACAAATGTTCTGAGAATAGCTAGTTTTTGTAAACAGGAATAAACCTAAATAAACATTTATGCTAGCTTGTTTCTCTTCAGAAAGCTTTGAAGACTGAAATAAAAATACATTGAATCTATCACTGAGTATGCTGAAGAATCCATCTCAGATTTGTTATGTGCTTAAAAGTAAATTACTGTCTTGCAATCTAATTTACTTTCTAAAAGAGGTTCTAGCTACCACGTATCCTAGCTCCTCATTTTTGCAAACTACAATATTGACAGTACCTGTAATTACCTTTTTAGACACAGGACGAATTTTAATATTGTGATATCTTAAGAAAACTGAAAATTATTCTTCAGAAAAGAATGGAAATGAGTGATATTTCCATCACATTCTTTGGATAGTATTTTTCATTCAGTAGAAGGTGCCTATGGCGTTTTTTCTGTTATATTTTTACGGAAAGACTTTAGAATTGTATTTTTTGGTTTACCTTTGGTCTTTATGCTTGGAAGTGATGTTTTTTACTGATGTAGTTAGAGTCTTACAGAAAAATCCTTTAATGTAGTAATAATTGCACAAAGAAAATGCGCATAATATTCCTGTAACTTCAGTATTTATGGAAGTAGGGTAAACTGTATGCTCTGGCAGTCAGTATATTTATAACTGTTTAGAATTATTTTTATTGTTCGTGTGTGTGTGTATATATGTGTGTGCGTATGGAATATATTCTTCAACAGAAGAGGTAGCGGAAGGCCAGAAGTTTTTTAAGTAGAAAATGTGTGATCAAACAGGGCAAAGAAATAACACAAATAACACAGAGTAATTACACTATTCTGGTTTTGTTAGAGCAAGTAAAAGGTTTTGTTGGTGCAGATAATTTGTCAGCTTAGTTGAAGAAGTCAGGACAGTGAATCTTTAAAACAGACCATCTCTACTTAGAAACTTGGCTAAATTGCTATGTCCTTGTTTCTCCATATAAGAGAAAGGTCATAAGCTTAATGTATGTTTTTTTTCTTACAGATGTCCATTGGCGTAAGTAGCAAGATTAAATGTCTTGGTTCACAGAAGCCAGCAGTACATTCTTTTCCATGCTACTCTTATTAATTTATTTGAAATACTGTGATACTTCTGTGCATGTCACATAGAATATGTTGCACACAGATATACTGTGACTTAGTGTTTGCTTGATAATCGTGTAGGAAGGTGTGGCTTCTGACAACATAACTTCAGTGCTTCTTCAAATCTGGAATTTTGAAGGTGCTGTTAGTTCTTTTTATTATTTATGACAAGAATGAAATTCAGTTGCCATATGATAAAAAATTTATTTGAATTTTTAGCCTATAGATGAGAGCAGTCAGATGAGTGATCTTCCAGTCAAAGTGACTCACACTGAAACAGGGAAAGTTCTTCTTGGACCAGAAGCACCAAAAGCTAGTCAGCTGGATGCTTGGTTGGAAATGAACCCTGGGTAAGTCATTAGCGTAAAAGTAGGCTGCATCTTCTATTTCATTGATATTTTTTAGTGCATTTCTCCATCATTTTCACCTCATTTTACTATATGTAAGCTAAGTAGGAGATGTAGTAGGATTGAACCTAATCCCTTCTCTTTTTCTTTGTAATTCATTACCTTTGTGGACCTTGTACAGCTATGAAGTTGCACCCAGGTCAGACAGTGAAGATGAGAGTGGTTCTGAATATGAGGAGGAGGTATGTGTCTTCAAATAAAGTACTGTGACAAGTGATACAGTAAAAAACAAAGTATTTTTTTCCATGGGATAATTTCCTCTTTTTCATAAGGAGGAAAGGGAAAGCAGTCATACAAACAGGAAAAGCAGCTGGTGTTGTAATACTTTTCAGTTTGCCCTTTACATAGGCTGTAAATGTCTCAATGGTAATTAGGGTTAGGAAAAGTAAATATTTTATTCTGACTAATAATGATCATGAACCAGCAAATATAACCACGTTCCTATTTTGCAGTATGTTAGGAAATACTGGATTGTGACTTTGTGATGAGTGATTTTAACACCTTTGTTTACGCATTGTAGAGTTTATTGGCAACTCTGAATGACTCTATTATTGTTTATGTGTTGTGTTTATTAAAAAGTTAGGGATTATGTCGAACTGTTTGGAGTAGGCTTATTTGATGCAGGACTTCAATAGTGGTGTAAATAGTAGTGCTAGCAAAAATTCTAAAAATAATCTCAAAATTAACATACACAAAGATCCAGACTCTTCAGAGTAACTGTTAATAGTCAATGCCAATATTTGTATGATATTCATCAGACAAGTACCCTTAAAGGAGAAGAAAACTTGAGTAGAGGAGGACCATGTTCAGTCAACAGAGCTCAATGTAGAATTCAGATCTCCAAAGTCCAGCAGTCTTTACAATGCTAGACCAAGTGAGCACTGAAATTGACTGAACTGTATGTTGTATGAGTTTTCATAGGGCTGATTACTACTAATGTAATTCTATAAGACACTCAGTGTTAAGGTAGGAAGGGATGACCTAATAACTGTCAGATGTTAGGAGGAATTTAAAAGGTATGGCCACATTTTTATCACAGACTCTTTAACAACAGCAGTATTTTTAAGAGATGAGTAAATCATTCTTAGAAATACTTGCAGAACTCAGAGCAGTGTTTGGTTCATCTTTATTAGTGAGACTTAAAATTATTGGTTATGCTTTATATAGCCATAAGTCAAATTCAGTTGTTTTTAAAAGAGTAAAAATGTGATTTTTTTAAAGTTAAGAAACTAGAAACCTGGTAGACCTGTATGATACAACAAACATGACATAACCATATACATGGTATTGGAATTCTCTCCATTTACATGATAGATGAGTAAGTTTTTTTTTAAAGCAAGATCGTTAAAGGGGGAAATAGTTTATTTCAAAGTACAATGACTCGGTTCATCTGTGTTAAAAATTATCTTGTTAAGTGACAGTGCAATTCTGTTGCAGAATAAGTAAGTGTAAGCTGGACTTTGTGATTCAGGTTCCTGTCATAAAGCAGTGATCAATGAGCTGACCAGTATGTGAATGCCAGTTGAAAGTATGACTTAGGAAGATACTACATTTCCCAACATTCTTCTTCCTTTTTTATTCTTTGCAGGATGATGAAGAAGAGTCAAGCAGATTAGAAACTGATGAGAAGATAGTCCTGGATCCTAACAGTGAGGAAGTTTCTGAGAAAGATGCAAAGCAAATCATTGAGTGAGTGCTCTTTAGGTCCTGGGTTTTTACTAGGCATTGTGATGTCTTAGAGTGCTGTTCCCTAGGAGTGTCTTGCTCTGGATTGCAGTGATTTGTGACAGCTTTTCTGGCATGAACATCTGGAAGAAAAGGAACGTGATCATTGGGTATTAATTGTGTACCGTTTATGAAGAAACTTACACCCTTTGGCATACTTGTCACAGATGAATATTTGCACTCACCTGTGTGGAGCCATGGTCAAAAAGTACTGTTTATTTGTGGGAGTTCACTTTGATTCTATATGCATTCCAGGACAGCCAAGCAAGATGTGGATGACGAGTACAGCATGCAATATAGTGCTAGGGGATCTCAGTCCTACTATACCGTTGCCCATGCGATCGCAGAAAGGGTGGAAAAGCAATCTTCTCTTCTTATTAATGGCACTCTAAAGCATTATCAGGTGAGAAATCATTAAAATATTAAACTATTTATAAGTTGAAATTATGGTCAGCATTTCCATACATCATTTAGAGTAGTGAACTGAACATCTATTAAATACAAGATCTCTATTAGGTTAGAATTTGGGATTTACATGGACAATGCCATGACGCTTCTCTATCAAAGGTACCATTTCATACATAGTGAAAGAATGATAATACCAGCTTTCCGCATATGCCTGTAACTTTCTTTTCATAGCAGACTAATAATATCTTGATTTTGCTATCTTCTTCATTGACCAGGAATTTCAGTTTTGCTTATTGTTCTAATTTGTGTTTGGTTAACAGTACTTCCCAGTATTTTAGTGCAATGGTACAGTGAAAGATAAAATTTGGAAAACCAAAAAAATTTACTGCAGAGGTTGACATTCAAGGGACTTAGTAACTAGGAGCTTCTATATTTTAGCATAAGATAGATTTAGACATTATTGGAAATGTCCTTGGTACATATTTTCAACACATCTGGTACTGTACAGCTTTCTAGGGAATTCCAAAAACCTGCATATTTTTTGCAATCAAAACACGTTTTTACGTGCATGTGAAATAAAGAGTAATTCTTACTGACCAAGGTGTCTTGAAGATGTGTATCGATTTCTGCTTGCAAAGAACTAGGAGGAAGACTATGATCTAAGTGTGCAAAGCATTATGTTTTCGTCTCCTGCTTCGTATTCTTCTCAGCCATGTCATCTATGACAGTAGCTTAGTTAAATAATTTAAAATTGGGAACAATCTAATTTCTCTTTTTAAAGCATTATATTGTTTTAATATTGGGTTCCTCTCTGTGGGACATGGTGGGGAAATGGGAAGGAATAAGCAAAAGCGGAAAGAAGAGGGCTGAGAGTGTATGTACAGAAGAGGATACTACTGCTGTAGAGCCGGGGCTCAGAGTTGTTTTACCTATGAGTTTTTCAGTCACTGGCTGCTGACTGCATAAAGCCTTGAGTGAACTAGCACCAAAACTGGACCTGCTCTGGGCAAGGTAGAATCCAACTGTGTAGAGAAAAAACCCACTTTCTTAGCTGTGTATACATTGTCCAGCTTTTGCACCCAATGAAGGAGGGAGCCAATGCAGTCAGCAACCTTCTGTACTGCATAATCTTGATGTGTTGTCTGGGAAGGTTTATCCGATGAATGCTAAAATGAATAGTGTATAACAATATTAATTTGATGGCCATATTGGCTGAAAATGTTCTTGGATGGAAAAATTAAGACTGCAATAGCTTCTTTACTTCCCGAATTGAAATTAGTTATAGAACATGTTTGAACTGACACAGGCAAATGCATGAGATGTACACAAAAAAATTACAATTTGACAGTGGAGACACTGAGAAGCGAACTCTAGTATGTTAAGTATTTACCAACCTTATACATGAGCATCTATGTTGCTGCTTCTTTGTGTGTAGTACAAAAGAACTTCCATATATGAAATCTGGCCTCACATTAAGGGCTCCGCTAATCAGAACTGGTGGTTCCCGTAGAGCTGTGACTGGAAATTTGTCTTGTTTTGGTGGGTTTTTTAGAGAAGGTGTCAAGATAGTCAAAAATGCCTGTGCATATAAAAGGCAGTCCAGTATCTGAGTAGTTGGGGATCTCATAACCTTGGTTCTGTACTATTGGTGTTAATGATTTGTGCCAGTTTTAAATAACTTGAAGCTATTACTTTTCGTTTCAGCTCCAGGGACTGGAATGGATGGTTTCACTCTATAATAACAATCTAAATGGAATTCTAGCAGATGAAATGGGACTAGGAAAGACAATACAGACTATTGCACTCATCACTTACCTGATGGAGCACAAAAGACTCAATGGCCCCTATCTCATCATTGTTCCTCTCTCGTAAGTAACTGATCTCTTTCTGCTATTACCATTCTAAGTATCACAGATTGTTATATTCAGAACATGTTTTGTTTATCATGTGACAACAAGATGAGGTGTACAGTGGAACTACACTGAGCATGTATTCAGTGTTTTCTTTGGTAATTTATTCCCAGGTAAAAGTCTGGCACTGGAAGGGTGATCAGAAACCTGATAAAGTACTTGCGTCCAATACTTTCACTACTCATTCTTGG
This sequence comes from Eubucco bourcierii, assembly GCA_013396675.1. NCBI lineage: Eukaryota > Metazoa > Chordata > Aves > Piciformes > Ramphastidae > Eubucco > Eubucco bourcierii. The sequence continues at coordinate 61,576 of VWZE01020939.1, read as the reverse complement.
CAGTTACTGAATTTACTGTAATTCACTGTTAAGCCACAAGAGTGGGATGATACTTCTTTCATATTACAATCCCCCAGTTCTCCATTCACCTTTTATATGTGATATTAAAAGACTCAATTCTTTAAACAACCGGTGTCCCTCTGATGCCAAATAATCACATTGTAATGAAATTTGATGATCTTTTCAGTACCGTGTAAGTAGCCCTAGATGTAGGCCACTGTAGATCAGTAATACTCATGCTTCGGTCAGGTGTCCAAATTATGATGGTTTATTGTGCTGTCTCCTTGTGCTTTTCTGTAGCTTTCCAAGGTGCTTCTTGTTTTATACATTGGAGGTTTTTTTAATGCATTTTTCTTTCTCTAAAGGTAAAGTGTGGGATTTAGTGATTGAAAGTGCTATTTTAAATAAAACTATGAGCCATTGTGAAACCTGTATGTACTGTGAGATAGTGCTTGCTTACTTTTGTGTATAAGTGACTTGATAGTGTGCAGAAGTTCCTTGACATTCTTGTGAGATAATTTATCCACCAATTATGCTGAACTAGCAAATATATTGCAGGACTGGGATAAATTTTATTTGTGACCATCTGTTTTGAGTAATCCTGGTTTCTGGCTGTGCTGCAGTGGTAACTGATTGACTAACATAAATGCCACACCTGTGCCTAGTTGTATGAATACAAACAGTGGCTGGGAGATCATCTATAAAGTAAAACAAAGTTAAAAATGAAAGTGTTAATAATGTATTGCATGGGCACCCTAGAGAAAAAAAGCCCACAAAACAACAACAGAACAGATTTCTCTCAGGTAACCTGTAAGGATTTTGCTTACATTTTAAGAGGCAGGAGCCGAAATCTGCTTTTTCTTAATAGCTAGTACTGCAGCCATCACAGGTCCAGTAAGGAAGGAAAAAAAAAAGGTGGGGGGGAAAGGCAAGCAAACAAAAAACTGTATGGTTGTTCTGTGCAGCTGTACCACAGCTGTCAGCTGCCTCAGCTAGTAAAGCCAGATGATCACAGTGCCAAAATGGACCTGCATAGTGGCAGTGGATGGCACTGTGAATATTTCTGCTGAAGTAGAACGCACATTAATTCTATCATCAACTTCATGAAGCTATTTTTAAAAGCTGTAACATGAGTTTTTCAGTTATTAATATAAAAGTGCTTACAAATGTTGTTGGGGTTTTTTTTTGTTTGTTTAGGGTTTCCTTTTCTAATGTGCTCCAAAATACTGGTTCCTCTATAGAAGCTGAAAGAGGATTTTACCTTTTTTTTTTTTTTTTCTGTTTACTCCCTTCTCAGAGATGCAGATATTTTATTACATTATATAAAGTGCATTTTTAAAAATATGCTGTTAATTACATTAAATGCTTTGATTACATAAAATGTATTGAGCAGTGGATGGCCACTTGGAAACATTTGTTAATTTTTATCTGAAAATTGCAAAATATATTAATATTTTTTTATAATCTCCGTGATAGGACTTTATCCAACTGGACATATGAATTTGACAAATGGGCTCCTTCGGTTGTGAAGATATCTTACAAGGTATGGTTTGCTTTTGATACAATTCTAGAATTGAAGGCAAGAGTATAAAGCCATTCTTTCCTGTGTGTCTGCATGTGTTTCAAAACTGTTTCCCTGTGAAGTTCTGTTACGTATATCAGGTACTAGGTAGAGAGAGGCATAAGAAGAAGATTGTAGTAAACTCTCATTACTTTCACATAGTGAAATGCAGAATAAAATTGTTAATTATCACATTCCGAAACTTGTAATGAGAATAATACAAATTATAACTGTTCCATGCTTTGCATGTAGTTGAAAACTTTCCTGTTTGGGTATAGTAGTAGTGGTATGGCCAAGCAATTTGTAAGGAAACTAGATCAGTAACTGCAGGTTTCCAGTGCCCCATAAAAGGAGCTTTAGAGTCTAGCAACCATTCAGGGAAAGCACTCTGCAGAAAATCTGGAATGTATTGATACCTTATTTGGAATGCTGCAGGATTACAAGTTCATATGTTTGTTGTTTATCTGCTAATTCATAAAACCAGTATATTCATCAGAAAAGTAATTATGTCTCTTTCTCTTTTAGGGTACACCTGCAATGCGCCGCTCACTCGTTCCTCAGCTTCGCAGTGGAAAATTTAATGTTCTTCTAACTACTTATGAGTACATAATAAAAGACAAACATATTCTTGCTAAGGTAATAATGACTCTCATCTCTTAACAGCAAGACCTTAAAACACCTCAGATGGTGCATAGCCAAGAACGTATCTTTGTCTCATTTGGAGATCCTAAGGTGCTTTTCTATTCTTCAATGAAAGTTAAACCTTTCATTCACTTTTGTATTCCTCTGTTTATGCTTGGACTTAACAGACGGAGGTCTTCTCACTGTAAACATTAAAATAATTTTTAATATGGCCAGGAGACACATTCTTTTGTGCAGTTCTTTCAGTAGTGTCTGTCTCACTATCCTTGAAAAAATTTCTTCCCTTTAGTTTAATGCCATTTTCTAACCTACAGTCCTGGCCACTTTTTTGTTTGTTTTTGATGTGTTCTGTTTTTTCTTCATTGTTTCTGACCTGAAGTTCACTCATACTAGAGCCTTTCCAGTATGTGGTCTCTTCTTCCTAAAGTTTCCTTTGTCATGAATTTGGTATCCAGGCTCTGTGCTACATAGGGCCCTCTTCTGAAAGGCTCATATACTGTCAACAGGTGGGCCTTAAATGTAGTGATTCAGGTTGAAAGCTGCTATACTTCCAAGACTGTTTGATGTACACACAAGTCAAGCTAAGGAGATATTTTACCATATGGAGAAACCATGTGATCCTTCCGTCCCTTTGTTGTTAATTTTCACTTTAATTCATTTTATTATATACTATACATATAGATTACTTATTTTTCCTCTCTGACACAAAGGCAACTTGTTTTCTTAGCATAATTCTGAACACTTGAAAACAGTTTGAGACTGCAGAGTTGTCCTTTCTCTCTGCTTTTTGCCCTTGCAAAAGTAAGAAGATCATTACTGTGTTATTCAACCTGTTAAAAAAAACTGAATTAGTTAGCATCTATGAAAATACAAACTGGGGCTTACAGTTAGTGTGGCACATATGCTGACTGCTTATGCTACAGGTAGTAAGATCTTGAGCAACTTTTGACATCTGCTGTGACTGCAGTAAAGCTTTCACATCAAGAAACAGAAACTTATTTGAAAACTCAGTAACTGAGATGAGGTGACTGTAATGGCACTGCTTATTCTTGAGTACGAATACGGAATTAACCAAAGCAAAGTAAAGCTCAGGGTTTCTGCTGTTAGTGAGCATACTTATTTTGTCTGAAAATACTTGTATCTCCCATCAAGGTTTTTTTTGGAGACAGGTTTATCTGGAGTTCATGTGGTGTCTTTCTTTTTCCTGTAAACTATGTTCTGGTCTCAAAAAACCAGTCACTCTAATCTCTTTAACAGAACTGAGAGGAATCTGGTGTTTACTGTTCCAATTCCAGTCATAATTCATCATATATACTTTTGGGGTTTTTTTCTATTTGCTGCTGCTTCCAAGGTTGCTGGTACTTGGATAAGGCTTGATTTGTCTTTGCTCATAAATGAGAACTATGTGTCAGATTTGAAATATTTTTATTTTTATTCTGGGCTTGTTGGGAGGAATTTATTAAATCTGAACTCTAACTTGGCCACTGTCATTTTCTTGCAGATTCGATGGAAATACATGATAGTAGATGAAGGCCATCGAATGAAGAACCACCACTGCAAGCTGACTCAAGTTTTGAATACTCACTATGTGGCCCCTAGGCGAATACTGCTGACTGGGACTCCATTACAGAACAAATTGCCTGAACTTTGGGCTCTTCTCAATTTCCTCCTCCCAACCATTTTCAAGAGCTGTAGCACCTTTGAACAGTGGTTCAACGCTCCATTTGCCATGACTGGAGAAAGGGTACTGTGACATTTTTATTTTTTTTTAACATTAGAAACAAATAACTTTGAGGAAAACAGAAAGGAGCTTATTACAGAAGGATTAGTGTTTGAACTCTTCCTGTGGCTCAGGGAGTTATCGTAACTAAAAGCCATCATTTTTAATAGTGCCAGAAAATTTTAATATCACTGTCTTTTACTCAAAAGTCAGTTTGATTGTAACATGCAAATACTTATTGCACACATTAAGCCTTTCATGTGAGAGAAGACATTTGCTAATAGAGTAGCTAGTAGAGGAACTTCAGCCTTTTCAAGGATCTCCTTGGCAGGGTGCCATGGGAAATAACTCTGGAAGGAAGGGGGGTCTAGGAAAGGTGGTCATTGTTCAAGGATCACCTCCTCCAGGCTCAGGAAAAATACATCCCAGAGTAAGAGGAAGGCAGGAAAGAATGCCAGGAGGCCTGCATGGCTGAATAGAGAGCTCTTGGGTACACTTAGATGCAAGAAGAAAGCTTATAGCAAGTGGAAGCAAGGACAGGGGACTTGGGATGAGTACAAAGATACTGTTCGTGCAGCCAGAGCTGAGGTCAGGAAAGCTAAGGCACAGCTGGAACTGGATCTGGCCAGGGACATTAAAGGGAACAGGAAGAATTTCTTCAGGTATATCAGATTAATGGAGGACTAGGGAGAATGTGGGACCCTTACAGAAGGAAAATGGAGAGCTACTGACAAAAGATATGGACGAGGCTGAGGTGCTCAATGACTTCTTTGCCTCAGTCTTCAACAGCAAGGGCTCCAACAACAGTGTCCAAGTTGCAGAGGGTAAAAGTAACAACTGGAAGCAGGCAGATAATAACTACTATAGTAGATCACGTTTGTGAACTGCTAAGAAATCTGAACTTGCACAACTCCATAGGGCCTGATGAGATCCACCCACAGGTCCTGAGGGAACTGGCAGATGAAGTTGCCAAACCACTGT
>VWZE01020939.1:36251-47182 GCA_013396675.1 Eubucco bourcierii | reverse complement strand
AAAAAAAAAAAGAGTCATTGTTATAAGTGACTCCCTTCTTTGAGGGAACGGAAGGCAAAATAAGGGAAATGTGCTGCTTTCCTGGGGCCCAAGTAAAGAACATGGCGAGAAAGTTCCCTACCCTGATGAGTCCCAGAAATTACTATCCGTTATTGACCTTCCAGATAAGTAATGATGAACATGATAAAAGAAAACTGAGGGCTATCAGAAGGGAGTTCAGAGCCCTAGGTTAACTGATCAAGGGAATGGAAGCACAGGTAATGTTCTCTTCCAGTAGCAGGGACCAACCCAAATTGATGGAGGAAGACCCACCAGATGAATTCTTGGCTTCAAGCCTGCTGCCACTAGCAGGACTTTAGGTTTTTGATTGTGGATTGAGTTACGTGATGCCAGGCCTGCTGTTGGCAGATGGGATATATCTCTCCCAAAAGGGGAGAGGGGTTTTATCACAGGAGTTGGCTGGGCTCATTGACAGGGCTTTATAGTTTGGAAGAGGGAAAGGGAAGCTTGTCACTGTAGACAAGCCTGGAACGCTCGTGGGACTGTGTGATGGCTCCACTGCTATCTTAGGGGAGATAGGGCCATGCCATAAGGAAGACACAAAGGCCATTGACATACTAGGATTCACGTTAATGCGATCAAGCAGGTATTAGTCCCCTACACCTCCAAAAAGCACCCCAGCTGAAGTGTATCTATGCTAGTGCACAAGGCATGAGTGACGAGCAAGAAGAACTTGTAGTATCATCCACTAGGAAAACTATTACTGCCCTGATGTAAACATGGCAGAATAAATCCCACAACTGGAGTGTTTGTTGGATGGCTGTGCGCTCTTCAGAAGGGTTAGGCCCAGAAGGAGAGGTGATGGAGTGGCCTTGTATGTTAGGGAAGGTCTTGACTGTCTCAGGCATGATGCTGACAGTGGTGATAGGGTTGAATGCTTTGGGTAAGAGTCAGGGGAAAGGCCAAGAACACGGATGTCATGATTAGGGGGTCTGCTATGGACCACCCAACCAGGATAAGGACATTGATGAAATGTTCTGCAGGTGTCTGGGGAAGGCCTCAGAATCAGTAGCCCTTGTTCTTATGGGAGACTTCAGCTTAATGCATACCTGCTAGAAATACTGTATAGCAGATAGGAAGCAGTCCTGGAGGTTCTTGGAGTGTGTGCAAGGTAACTTCATAACACACCTGGTGAATGAGTCAATGAGGGATGGCTTGCTGCTAGATTTGTGCCTTGTAAACAGGAAAGGACTAGTAGGAGATGTAAAAATTGGTGGCTATCTTAGACAAAGTGACCATGAGGTGGTGGATTTTTCAATTCTTAGTGAAGTTAGGAGGGAAATCAGTATAACTGCATCCTCTGACTTACAGGCCTGTCAGTTTGGCCTTGGTGCCAGGAAAGGTTATGGAGCAGGTCATCCTGAGTGCCATCACATGGCACATACAAGACAAGGCTCAGTCAGCATGGGTTTATGAAAGGCAGGTCCTATCTGTCTAATTTGATCTCACTGCAATAAGGTGACCTGCCTAGAGGATGAAGAAGTGCTGTGGGCATTGTCTACATGGACTTTGGTAAAGCCTTTGACACTGCCTCCCTTAACATTTACCTTCAGATTTACCCTCAGAAGCTCCTGGCACAAGGCTTGGATAAGTGCACTCTGCACTGTATAGAAAACTGGCTGGATGTCTGGGCCCAAGAAGTGGTGGTGAATGGAGTTAAATCTGGCTGACACCCAGTCACTAATGGTGTCCCCCAACTAATGGGGCTCAGTACAGGGGCCTGTCCTCTTTAATGTCTTTTTCAATGATCTGGATGAAGGGATTGAGTGCAACCTTGTAAGTTTGCAGATGACACCAAGGTGGGTGACTGTGTTGATCTGCTAGAGGGTAGGGAAGCTTTCAGTGTAATCTGGACAGGTTAGACCAATGGGTCATGGCTAATTGTGTGAAGTTCAACAAGGGCGAGTGCCAGGTCCTGCACTTGTGCCACAACAACCCCATAGTAAGCTACAGTCTTGGTCATGTGTGGTTGGAAAGCTGCAATTCAGAGAGGGACCTGGGGGTAGTGGTTGATAGTCAACTGAATATGAGTCAGCAGTGTCCCCAGGCAGCCAAGAAAANCCAAGCTGGGTGACTGTGTTGATCTGCTAGAGGGTAGGGAAGCTTTCAGTGTAATCTGGACAGGTTAGACCAATGGGTCATGGCTAATTGTGTGAAGTTCAACAAGGGCGAGTGCCAGGTCCTGCACTTGTGCCACAACAACCCCATAGTAAGCTACAGTCTTGGTCATGTGTGGTTGGAAAGCTGCAATTCAGAGAGGGACCTGGGGGTAGTGGTTGATAGTCAACTGAATATGAGTCAGCAGTGTCCCCAGGCAGCCAAGAAAACCAGTGGCATCCTAGCTTGTATTAGAAACACTGTGGCCAGCAGGAATAGGGAGGTGATCATCCTCCCTGTACTGGGCACTGGTGAGGCCAGACCTTCAGCTTTGTGTTCAGTTCTGAGCCTGTCACTATAAGAAGGACATTTTGGTGCTGGAGAGAGTCCAGAGAAGGGCAACAAGCCTTGTGAAGAGCCTGCAGCACATGGCCTATGGGGAGTATCTAAGGGAGCTGGAGTTGTTCGTTCTGGAGAAGAGGAGAATGAGGAGAGACCTTATCAGTCTCTACAACTACCTGAAAGGGAGGTTGGAGCAAGGAGGGGGACAGCCTCTTCTTGTCAGCAAGTGACAGGACTAGAGGAAGTGGTTTTAAGCTGCATCAGCGGAGGTTTAGGCTGGATATTAGGAAATAGACCTTCATAAAAAAGAGTTATCAAACATTGGAATGGTCTGCCTAGGGCAGTACTAGAATCACTGTCCCTGGAGAAGTTCAAGCAGTGTGGACCTGATGCTTAGGGACATGGTTTAGTGTTGACTCTTCAGTGCTGGGTTGAAGGTGGGACTGGATGATCTTCAAGGTCTCTTCCAACCACAGGTATATTCTCTGATTCCGTGATTATTTTGGGCAAGGGAGAGCTGGTTCTCTTCCTCATGTCTTCCTAGCACACTACTGCTGTGATACTACTATTCAAAAGCATAAACCAGTTCAAAACATTATTCGACAAAGCCATGAGGAGCCTGTAAGGCTATTTTATCATAAAGTTATGGCATTAGACCCTTAAGATGCAGCTAACTAGAATATCGCCAGTTCTTACAGACAAGATACTGGACAAGATGTACTTCTGCCTCTTGGCAGAACTGATCTTAAGTAACTCTATCTCCCTGTCTTTTTGACTGTTTTCTTGCATCTGTTTAACCTGCACCTGATTTTGTCAAGGAGTTGTTTTGAGGAACACTGAGATCTATTGCAATGCAGATTACATAGGAATTTAAGAACTGATCTCCTTTTTCCAAAGAAGGTTTAAAATCCCAGGCCCCAGTCAGTTGTCACTAAGTTGCCTGAAGGAGTCCTCATAATGAATGGTGATAATGCCACTGTTTTGCTTAGATTCCAGTGGAATTAATTAATTTATACCACTTCGAAGTTTGGCTGCTGTTGTTCAGCACATAGATGAATTTCAGTGACAGGTAATGTGCTACCTGTAATTTTCTTCCTGAATTTCACAGGAAGGTCAATAGTATCAATTAAAGAATCATAGAATAATAAAATCATTTGGGTTATAAGAGACATTTAAAATCATAAGATCCAACCCTTGACCTAGCACTGCAAAGTCAACACTAAGCCATGTCCCTCTGCACCAATTTTCCACCTAGCACTCACTCCCTGGGAGACAGGATTGAATTCAGGTAGTAGTAGAGAGGAAGAAAGTCTCCCATCAGCCTCTTTCAGACTATGAACAACTGCAGTTCCCTCAACTGCTTTTAGTAAGACTTATGTTCCTTACCCCTCACCCGCTTTGTTGCCCTTTTTTGGACATGCTAGCACTTCTGTCTTTCTTGTAGTGAGGGGCTCAAAACTGAACACAGTATCCAAGGTGCAGCCTCACCAGTGCCAAGTACAGAGGTTCAAACACTTCCCTAATCCTGTTGGCCACGCTGTTTCCAGAACAGGCCAGGATGCTGTTGACCTTCCTGGCCACCTGGGCACACTGCTGTCAGGCTGCACCCCCAGGTCCTTTCCCTCTGGTCCTTTCCACCTTCAAGCAGATCATTGATAAGGATTAAAGAGAGTACCTGCCAGCACTCAGGCCTGGGGAAAAACACTTGTCACTGGCCACCAGCTGGATTTAACACCATTCACCAGAAGTCTTCAAGCCCAGCTATCCAGCCAATTTTTTTATGCAACCATATGCAGTCCAGGAGTTTTTCAATCTTATTTTCTCTTCCAGCAGGCAGGACCCAACCCACCACAGCAGTAAAAAAACTTCATCTTCTGTACATACATCACCTGAATAAGAATAGCAGAGTTTGACTTTGGGTTACAGGTAGAAGTGTAGAGAAGAATACACAAACAGTGGATCAGGCAACAGTGATTTATACAGGCTCTAGTAGAAGTATTTGAAATGCATCCAGCTGCCAGAGTGCACAGGGCTTGGCTTTAACTTAGTGAAAAACCTAGATAGAGGTACATGATTGAATTCCTTTCTTGCTCTCCCTCCACTGTTGCACACCATCACCCTCAAGATAGGACATTTTAAGAATTTTCAGTTCTTTCATATTAATTATAACTCTAGAGGCAAGTATTTTGGTGAATTTCTATTCAAGTGTTTTTTAGAAGTCTCTAGAGGCTCTTCTGACTAGAAGGAATTAAACAAAGCTGAAGCTGTCTTCTATGTGTCTGTAGCAACTTCAATTGAAAAAAAGGTTTAACAATGTTAGATAGCATTTTAAAGTCCACTTTTGAAATGTCAAATACTTCAAAGTGGTGTTTAGAAGTCCACTTCTTAGATGCAGTAAGAAGGTCACCAAAAATTTGTGGCTGCTGTTTGTTATGGAAAATACGGCAAAGACAGCAAGTGTGACAAAATTTCCTTTCTATGTCTGCTTTTACTAACTGATAAAGTATTTATATTATTTCAGTTTACATCTTTGGTATAGGTTTAGTTTTTGTTTGTTATTTTTTTAATTATTTTTTTTCAGGTACAACAAAATCAGAGGATCGAGCTGCTCTGTTGAAGAAATTCAATGAACCGGGGTCACAATACTTTATCTTCTTGCTGAGTACAAGAGCTGGAGGGCTAGGCTTAAATCTCCAGGCTGCTGACACTGTTATAATCTTTGACAGTGACTGGAATCCTCACCAGGTTATTTTTATTTACTTCTCTGACCTGCAGTGTGCTTCTCACTTCCATTGTTTTTAAGTGCAGTCACCTGACCAAAAATGGTTATATTCATTTACATTCTTGCATATATGAACTTTCAGTCAGGAAACTCATATATGGTGCTTTAACACAAATTAGTTACAAGCTGATTCAGCAGAAAAAGCAGTGTTAGGTAACTGTTTCCTAGTAGTTTTGTTCTGCAGTCAAAAGACGTTTTTTACTTGAGGGTTCATTCTGGCTTGAAAGGCCGTGAGCTTTGAAAAGAAGGGAAAAAATAAAGTCATCAGCACTTCTCAACCATTACACATGCTTTCAAAAAGTTTTTGGCTTAATGCATTTACACTATAGAGAACATGTCCCTGTTTTATCATTTGTCAGTGTTTCCCCTGTCTTGGTCTGATGAAATTTTTGGAAAGAAAGCAATGAGGAATGAGCCATGTGAATTGTAATGGACTGCTGTTTGAGTACTTGCTTTCAATACCAAAACCAATTCATCATTGTAATGTCCTTTAAGGAGATAATGATTTTTGTAGCACACTTACAATGTAAATCACTCTCTGTGTTCTTTGCTTAATAGGACTTGCAGGCCCAAGATAGAGCTCACCGTATTGGTCAGCAGAACGAAGTCAGAGTCCTGCGACTGTGCACTGTGAACAGTGTGGAAGAGAAGATACTTGCTGCTGCAAAATATAAGCTGAATGTAGATCAAAAAGTTATTCAGGCCGGAATGTTTGATCAGAAATCTTCAAGCCATGAAAGAAGAGCCTTCCTACAAGCTATATTGGAGCATGAAGAAGAAAATGAGGTAAGATAGAAGTAATCAGTAAGAGAAGTCAGGAATCACAGAATATTTTTGGTTGGAAAAGACCTTTGAGATCATTGAGTCTATCCATTATCTAACTCTGCCAAGTCTGGTACTAAATGATGTCTCTCAGCACCACATCCATGTGGTTTTTAAACACCTCCAGGAACTGATATTTAACCATCTCCCTATTCCAGTATTTGAGAAACATTGCAATGAAGAAGTTTCTTCTCATACGTAATCTAAACCTCCCCTTGTGCAACTTGAGGCCAATTCATCTTGCCCTGTCATTTATTACTAGGGAGAAGAGATCAATGCCCATTTCTCTAGAACCTCCTTTCAGGTAATTGTAGAGAGCAGTAAGACTGCAGAATCACAGAACCTTAGATGGTGGAAGGGACCTCAAGAGACTGAGTCCAACCCCCCTGCCAAGGCAGGATCTCCTAAGGTAGTTTGCACAGGAACGCATCCAGGCAGGTCTTGAAAGTCTCCAGAGAAGGAGACTCCACAACCTCTCTGGGCAGCCTGTTCCTGTGCTCCATCACTCTCACTGAAAAGAAGTTTCTCCTCAAGTGGGGTGAAACCTTCCATATTCCAGTTTGTAGCCATTGCCCCTTATCCTATTCCTCTGACGACTGAAATAAGATTGACCCCATCCACTTGACACCCTTCCCTCAGATATTTGTACACACTGATAAGATCTCCTCTCTCCTCCAGGCTAAACAGTACCAGGTTTCTTAAAATATATTCATAGGAAGGTGCTCAAGTCCCTCAGTCATCCTTGTGGCTCTCTGCTGAAGTCTCTCCAGCATGTCCCTGTCTCTCTTGAACTAGGGACCCCAAAATTTGACACAGTATTCCAGGTGTGGTCTCACCTGGGCAGAGCAGAGCAGGAGAAGTACCTCCCTAGACCTGCTGGACACACTTTTCATGATGCAACCCAGGATGCCATTGGCTGTCTTGGCCGCAAGATCACACTGCTGGCCCATGCAGAACTTACTGCCCACCAGGACTCTAAGGTCTTCCTCCATGGAACTGCTTTCCAGCAGGGCAGCCTCCAACTGGTACTGGTGCCTGTTGTTATTCTTCCCCAGATGCAGGACCTTGTACTTGTCTTTATTGAACTTCATGAGGTTTGCCTTCACCCAACTCTCCAGCCTGGCCAGACCTTGTTGGATGGCAGCACAGCCTGATGGGCTGTGCGCCAGCCCCAGTTTTGTGTCATAAGCAAACTTGCTGAGGGTTCACTCAGTGCCCCGATCCAGGTTGTTGATAAAGATGCTGAACAAAACAACCCAGTACTGATCCCTGGGGAACAGCACTGGCTACAGGCCTCCAACTTGATTCTGTGCCACCGATGACAGCTCTCTGAACTCTATTGTTGAGTTAGTTTTCAGTCAGCTTCACAGACCAATTGTCTGTACCACATCTCCTGAGCTTATCTATGAGGATGTTTGGGAAACAGTATCAAAAGCCTTGCCAAAGTCAAGGTATATTACACCGCAGCTCTTCCTTCGTCTACCCACTTGGTCACGGTGTCATAGAATGCTATCAGCTTAGTCAAGCAAGATCTCCCCTTGGTAAATCCATGTTCGCTACTCCTGATAACTCTTTTCTTCCATGTGGTTAGAGACGGCCTCCAAAATGGGCTGCTCCATCACCTTTACAGGGCTGGAGGTGAGGCTGACTGGTCTGTAGTTGCCTGGGTCTTTCTTCTTGCCTTTTTTGAAGGCAGGAGTGACTTTCACTTTCTTCCAGTGGTCAGGCACCATTCCTGTTCTCCATGACTTTTCAAAAATGATGGAGATAGACTCAGCAACATCAGACAGTTCTCTCAGCACATCAGTTCTCTCAGCTCCCATCAGAGCCTATGAATTTATGTGGTTTTGATAGGTCCAAGAGATCAACCCATTTCTAACTGACGAGTGGAGTGTCCTCTTCTCTCCCGTTCTGCTCCCTTGCTTCCAGAGACTGAGGTTCTTAAGGGCTTGTCTTAACAGTAAAGACTGGGGCAAAGAAGGCATTCAGCAACTCTGCCATCTCCGCCTCTTCAATTATCAGATCTCCCACATCATTCAGTAGTGGACCCACCTTTTCCTTGATCTTCCTTTTGTTATTGATTCAGGTGAAAAACCTCCACTTGTTTTCCTTTACCTCCCTGGTAAGACTCATCTCCAAAGAAAGACCAAGGCCCTTTGTTTCACCTCTACATTCTCTGGTAATATTTCTATAATACTCCCAATTTACCAGACATTTTTTTCCACATACTGTAAACCTCTTACTTCTTTTTTAATTTTTCCAAGAGCTCCTTGATTATCCACGCAGTCCTCTGCCTCACTTACTTTTTTTTTCTCAAGGGAATATATTTTTCTTGAGCTGGAGGAGGTATTGTTTGAATATTAACCAGCTCTCTTGGGTCCTTCTTCATTCTAGAGCCCTAGTTCACTGGGTATTTCTAAGTAGAGTTTAGTGGAAAATTCTAGGCTTGCAGCATACTGAACATAGGCTTAGTAAGCCCTGCAGGAATCATTATGTAGTTCTGTTGTTTTGATTGACTTCTTGTCAGATTTGAAATGCCATGTGCTTTCAAACTCATCGGGGGTGGGGGGAGGACATTATGGACTCTGTGTTAAATTGGTATCATAGCTGTTCAGCTCTAACATTTTTAGTTGAATTCTGGAGTTCTAACTTGCTTTTCCAAGGACTCTGCCTGTTTTTATGAAATATATTTTGTCTGAAGTCAGAAGTTTACATCACAATTTGGCAGTAGATCAAGAGTTGATCAAGAGAAAGAGGCATTCATCAGGGATTTGTCCAGCATAATGACACATTTAATTTTTTTCATTTAACCATACACCTCATAATGCAGAAGGATATTTGTGAGCGTATACAGTAGAAGAGCAAACCGGAAATGCGTATATTTTAACTGAATTGCTAAGTGTGCTTCTGACCCAGGAAAACCACAACCCCAAATCTCCTAGTTGCATATTTGCTCATTTCTTTATTCTCAGTTTATGAAGGTGGTATTAATTTCAAGTTACTTCTCTAATTATTTCTATTTTCCATTACTTCTGAATCACTAAACATTTTTAAAAGTTTTGGTTTCATTTTGACTGTTTCCCATGTTATTGACAGAAGAAGGAGGGTCATTGCAACACTGACCCGATGAAGGCTGTTACTTCAAAGTAAGTTGCAGGTAACTCTTTGCTAATGCCCCTATTCATCTGTATGACCAGGAGGAAGATGAAGTTCCTGATGATGAGACTCTAAATCAGATGATTGCTCGGCGTGAGGAGGAGTTTGATCTCTTTATGGTAAGGATGATATATATGGTCGTAAGTAGATTATCTTTAGTGTTTTTAACAAAGACCCTAAGCTTTTGTTGTTCAAGGTCTGGAAAACTTTGTTGGAGGAGTAAGTTCTATTTACTTGCACTGTTTGTATGAGGAAAGAGTAGTCTACTTAAATGCAGAGTTCCTTGCATGACAGAAGAACTTCAGAGATCCTTCTGGGTGATATAGTGGAACAGTGCCAGTCTTGAGAAAGTATCTTGTACGACGACCTGAGAAATCTACAGTGTGAAACTGAGAGTAGAGATCAGATAAGGCACCAAACAAGATGCTGAAAGACCACTTGTAAGGTGATGTCCCTGAGCTAGTGCTTTGGGAATGCTTGTATTTGAGAAGAGCCAAGCTGAGAAAAGGTTCAGTATATTCAGTAGTGCCATCATTAAGCCTCAGTAAGTTTGGCTGGATTTGATCTGCCTTTGTTGTTAGGTAATACCTCTGAATTTATTCATGTCTGTCTTGGCTCAGAGAGTAAAAGGGTGATTTGCATAGTTGGCATCCTGTGAAAGTGTAGTATCTTGCCCAAAAAGCAGAGTTCTACATGTAATTAAGAACCCTTTTTATAACTGCTTACTGGTCAAAACCATAGCACATTCTGATGACATAGCCAGTTCTGGTTCCAGTCTGCTTATATTAGTTTTTCAAATACGAAAATGAAATACTTGATTACCATCAGATTGGCTACAGATTCCTAAGTATTTAAGTACTGTACAACTCTTCAAGGGTCCATTTTGAAAAGGGTATCATACCACTGAATTTGGGCTGTTTAAAAAAATGCAAATGAGATTGAGGACCGTGTGGTCAGTGTGTAGGCAATAAAGAGAGATGAGTGCTTCCTTAGGGTGACTATAAAGCACCCCCACTGATGAGTCTGCAGTAGGT
Source organism: Eubucco bourcierii (assembly GCA_013396675.1). Classification (NCBI taxonomy): domain Eukaryota; kingdom Metazoa; phylum Chordata; class Aves; order Piciformes; family Ramphastidae; genus Eubucco; species Eubucco bourcierii. The sequence goes on along the minus strand of VWZE01020939.1, from coordinate 36,889 downwards.
TGTGGGGAAGTATCCTCAGTATCTGTATCTGTTTCCTGAGGTTATTGCTCACTGCATTTTAAAGTAATTTATGTGATAAATTCAGCTTCAGCTCAAAGTCTTAAACATTGCCTTCTAATAATATTAACACTTTACCTAATCTTGTCTGCTATTTTTGTGCATGTTTAGGTTTTTGCTGAGTACAACAGTAAGATCAGAAAAAATTGAGTGATTTAGACTTGTTGGCTTTCTGACACTATCTGGGCAGGCTTTTCTCTGAACTCCTTAATTTTCTTTCTCGATGCCTTTTTTTCCTAAAATTCTCTTTTAAATGTTCTTGTGATATTCAGTGTCACAAAACTAGTGTGTTTTCTGTTACTCCTTTTAGTTACATAATAAAACCTTGTGGGGATGTTGTCAAGGAATGATTAGTACTTCCAGATCACATATGTGAATACACAGAAACCATAAAACCTGTGCTAAAAAAGGAGCAGAGTTGTTGAGTTGACACAGTAAAACAGTATTCTTGTGATCTGTGCTTTGTGTCACTTAGCTGCTGCGTTGCCTTAGTTACTTGAGTAAGCTACTTATGGAGTAGAAAGCTTGACTGGAAAATGAACCATCAAGTGTAGCTTCTTCTTTTTATAGTTGCATTTTAG
>VWZE01020935.1:9807-23325 GCA_013396675.1 Eubucco bourcierii | reverse complement strand
AAACAGATGCCACTTCAGCCCTGGCTCACGTTGCCTACAGTGCCCAGGACATCTCATGGACAGGCAGACGTGAGCACACAGCACACAGCCTGCTGCTCCTCTGTGGCATCTGCAGGGAATGCAGGGCACAGGGTGGGGGGGACTGTGGGAGAGGCTCTCACAGCCTGCACCTTGGAGGTTGGTGGGGGCTGAGCTGAACTTGTCCATCCAGTCTGATGAGGAGCCCCCAGCACAGGAAGGACATGGAAGTGTTGGAATGGGTCCAGAGGAGGCCACGAGGATGCTGAGAGGGCTGCAGCAGCTCTGCTGTGAGGACAGGCTGAGAGAGTTGGGGCTCTGCAGCCTGCAGAAGAGAAGGCTTCCAGGAGACCTTAGAGTAGCCTTCCAGGATCTGAAGGAGGCTCCAGGAAGGCTGGGGAGGGACTATTGACAAGGTCTGGGAATGCCAGGACAAGGGGAATGGGTTTGAAGTGTCAGAGGGGAGATTGAAAGTGGATGTTAGGAGGAAGTTGTTTGCAGTGAGGGTGGTGAGAGACTGGCACAGGTTGCCCAGGGAGGTTGTGGCTGCTCCCTCCCTGGAGGTGTTCAAGGCCAGGTTGGAGGAGGCCTTGAGTGAGCTGTGCTAGTGGGAGGTGTCCCTGCCTATGGCAGGGGGTTGGAACTGGCTGATCCTTGAGGTCCCTTCCAACCTTCCCATTCTATGGTACTATGAGTGCTGGGGGTGTTCAGCATGGGGAAGAGGAGACTTAGAGGGGGACCTGATCACACTCTACAGCTACCTGAAGGGGAGTTGTGGTCAGTTAGGGGTCAGGCTCTGCTCCCAGATCTGAAGCTCCAGGGTCTGAAGCTGCTCCAGGGAAGATTTAGGTTGGCTATTAGGAAGCAATTCCTCATGGCAAGGGTGATTAGGCACTGGAATGGGCTGCCCAGGGAGGTGGTGGAGCCCCCATCCCTGGAGGTGTTTAAGAGGAGGCTGCATGAGGCACTCAGTGCCATGGCTTAGTTAATTAGAAGGGTTAGGTGCTAGGTTGGACTGGATGATCTCAGAGGTCTTTTCCAACCTGGTTCATTCTGTGGTTCTGTGGTGGAGTCCCCATCCCTGGAGGACTTTAAGACCAGATTGGATGTGGCACTTGGTAGCAGGGTTTAGCTGATGTGGTGGTGTTAGGTTGTAGGCTGAACTTGGTGGTCCCAGAAGTCTTTTCCAGCCTCAGTGGTTCTGTGATCCATTCCTGCTCTGTTTCAAAGGGCAGCTTGCTCATGAAGGGCTGGAATTTGTAATGCTGTGTCCACTAAAGCCCAGGAGGAGGCTGGAATATTGCTGGAGCAGAGTTTTGTGCACAAAGCTGCTCCTGGAGTTGTTTGGGATGGTTGGGCAATGGCACATCAGCACTGGTGCGGATGTATCTTGAGGACTGGGATCAGTTCTGGGCCACTCACTCCAAGAATGTTCTCACTCTGAGGGGCTGGAGCATGTCCAGAGAAGGGCAACCAAGCTGGTGAAGGGTCTGGAGAAGCTGAGGGAACTGGGGGTGTTCTGCCTGGAGAAAAAGAGGCTGAGGGGTAACCTTATTGCTCTCTACAGCTCCCTGAACTGTAGAGATTGGAGTCAGGTGAGGTTGGTCTCTTCTCACAAGCAACAAGAGGAAATGACCTCAAGTTGCTTCAGGGGAGGTTTAGGTTGGACATGAGGAACAATTTCTTCTCCAGAAGAGTTCTCAAGCCTGGCCCAGGCTGCCCAGGGCAGTGTTAGAGTCCCCATCCCTGGAGGGGTGTCAAAGCCATGCCTCTGAAGGGCATGGTTTAGTGGTGCCCTGGCAGTGCTGGACTTACTCTGAAAGGTTTCTTCCAATCCAAACAGTTCTGAGGCTCTGTCCTGTGTGTCTCCAGCTCAGCAAGGTGCTGCTCAGTGGGAGGCAGTCTGGGGCCATGTAAAACCCCAGCCAGGAGCACTCTGGGGTGAGCTTGGGCCAGCAGTGCACCCTGTGGCAGGAATGTTGTTGTTTGAGGCATGGTGGCACCTCTGGGGCTGGCAGTGCAGCATCGCTGGAGCTGGCTGGGAATTGTTTCCCTGTGCTAAGGAGGCTAATGACAAACTGAAAGCAAACAGTGCAAACTCCCTTTTTGAGAGGTCATTTTCATCAAAAAGCAGTTTTCTGCTCTCCTGCCTGATGAGCTTCACGATGCAGAGTGGATATTTTCCAGGTGGGAGTTTGTTACCTTGTCAAGCACAGCTCAAATTAAAAAAAAAAAAAAAAAGAAAAGAAAACTAAAAGAAAAAGAAAATAGAAAGAAAAGAAAAATAGAAAGAAAAAGAAAAGAAAAAGAAGAAAAGAAAAAGGAAAGAAAAAGAGAAAGAAAAATAAAATAAAAAGAGAGAGAAAAAGAAAATAAAAAGAGAGAAAAAGAAAAGAAAAAGAGAAAAAAGGAAAAAGAAAAGAAAAAGAAAAGAAAAAGAAAGAAAAAGAAAAGAAAAAGAGAAAGAAAATAAAAGAAAAAGAGAAAAAAGAAAAAGAAGAAAATAAAAATAAAAGAAAAAGGAAAGAAAAAGAGAAAGAAAAAGAAAAGAGAAAGAGAAAGAAAAAGAGAAAGAAAAAGAAAAGAAAAAGAGAAAAAAGAAAAAGAAGAAAATGAAAATAAAAAAGGAAAGAAAAAGAGAAAGAAAAAGAAAAGAAAAATAAAATAAAAAGAGAAAGAAAAAAAGAAGAAAAAGAGAAAGAAAAAGAAAGAAGAAAAGAAAAAGAGAAAGAAAAAGAAAGAAGAAAATAAAAAGAAAAAGAGAAAGAAAAAGAGAAGGAGAAAGAAAATAAAATAAGAAAGAAAAAAGAAAAGAGAAAGAGAAAGAAAAAGAAAAGAAAAAGAGAAAAAAAGAAAAAGAAAAGGAAAAGAGAAAGAAAAAGAAAAGAAGAGAAAAAGAGGAAAAAAGAAAAAGAAGAAAATAAAAAGAAAAAGAAAATAAAAAGGAAAGAGAGAAAGAGAAAGAAAATAAAAAGACAAAGAAAAGAAAAAGAGGAAAAAAATAAAAAGAAAATAAAAATAAGAAGAAAATAACAAGAAAAAAAAGACCAAAAAAAAAAAAAGAAGAAAGAAAGAAAGAAAGAAAGAAAGAAAGATTTATTCCAGCAGAATAATTTCTAGCTGAAGCTTTTTTCCCTCCCAACACATTTCAGCCAGCTCAGCTCCTTGCTGTTGGGGCTGTGTGGTGTCTGATCTGAACACCTCTGTACAGAAGTCTTGTGTCCATGATCAGAGTGGGATGTTAAAGCAGGAAAACAGAGCAGTAAAAGTCAGATGTCTTTTGGATGTGGCACTTGGTGGCAGGGTTTAGCTGATGTGGTGGTGTTAGGTTGCAGGCTGAGCTTGATGATCCCAGAGGTCTTTTCCAGCCTCAGTGGTTCTGTGATCCACTCCTGCTCTGTTTCAAAGGGCAGCTTGCTCATGAAGGGCTGGAATTTGTAATGCTGTGTCCACTAAAGCCCAGGAGGAGGCTGGAGCAGAGTTTTGTGCACAGAACTGCTACTGGAGCTGTTGGGGATGTTGGTTGGTGGGGATCTGAGTCACACAGAATCGAATGGTAGAGGTTGGAAGGACCTCCTGAGATCAGTCAGTCCAAGCCCCCTGCTAAAGCAGGGCACCCACAGCAGCTTGCCCAGCAGCACAGTGCCCAACTGGGCTTGGAAGCTCTCCACACAAGGACACTCCACAACCTCTCTGGGCAGCCTGCTCCAGGGCTCTGAACCTTCCCAGTCAACAAATTTCTCCTCCTGTTCAGGTGGAACCTTCTGGATTCTGTTTTGTGCCCATTGCCCCTCCTCCTGTCACTGGGCATCACTAAAAATATTCTGGCCCCATCCTCTTCACAGTATCACCAAGGTTGGAAGAGACCTCAAAGATCATCAAGTCCAACCCATTACCACAGACCTCAGGACCAGCCTCTTGCCCCCCACTCTCTAGAGATCACAGAATCAAGAAGTGTCAGGGCTGCAAGGCACCTCAAGGAGGTGGTGGAGTCCCCAACCCCAGAGGTGTTGAAGAAATCTGTGACCATGGCACTTGGGGCCATGGTTTAATGGCCCTGGAGGGGTTGGGTTGCTGGTTGGGTTGGATGACTTTGGAGGCATTTTCCAACTGAGACAGTTCTGATTCTGTGACTCCAAGTGTGCCACACGTGGTAAGGTGGTGTAGCTTTTCTGGAGGCAGCTGATGGCTTGGTGCATGACCTCAGCTGTATGCTCTTGGGTTATGAAGGTAGGCTGCTCCTGAGGTCCCAGCTGCTTGGGATGTGCTGATATCTACTTAAATTTTAGGGGTTGACTTGCCTTGAGTCAATTTCCTGCTCCCCCACCCCTCTAGCTTCAAAGCCATGGAGACAGAACAAGTGGTGTGTGGTGAGGAGGAAACCCTCACTGAGAAAATCCTTTCCCTCATCTTTGAGTCCTCAACCTGCAGGCAGTGCCTGTGCAGCACTTTGCTGCTGTGAGAAGAATGTGAACTTTTGACTGCCTGACTAATGCTTGAAGCTGCTCTCTCTCCCCCTCCCTGCCTGTGCTGCCAGCTTGGTTTCTCTCCTTTCAGTTCTGTGATTTCATCTGATCCCAAATCCCATCCTGCTGTGTGCAGAGTAACCATGGAGCAATCCAACTACCAGCACTGGAGGATTTACTGCTTGTATGGATATGAGGTGGTGGAGATGTGGCACCAGGGGAGGGCAAGTTAGTTTAGACTGGATGTTAGGAGGAAGTTCTTTACAGTGAGGGTGGTGAGACACTGGCACAGCTTGCCCAGGGAGGTTGTGGAGCACAGAAGCACAGAATGTGATCTTTGATCACATTCTGTGCTTCTGTGCTCCACAACCTCCCTGGAGATGTTCAGGACGAGGTTGGAGGAGGCCTTGAGCGAGCTGTGCTGGTGGGAGGTGTCCCTGCCTATGGCAGGGGGTTGGAACTGGATGATCCTTGAGGTCCCTTCAACCTTCCCATTCTATGATTCTATGCTCACCTGTCCCTGCAAGGTGTCCAGTTCAGTGCAACACTTCCCATCCAGATTTCTGCAGCAGCCATACTCAGTCCCTTCTGCAGGGTTCACCTCAGGGATGATGTTCCAAGTGTCTTTAATTCAGAGTAGAGCACAGATCTGAATCTTGTCATGCAATCACAAATGTTAGGGGTGGGAAGGGATCTCTGGAGATCAAGTCCACCCTCCCTGCCAAAGCAGGATCATCCTGGGCAACCTGTGCCAGTGTCTCACCACCCTCACTGCAAACAACTTCCTCCTGACATCCACTTTCAATCTCTCCTCTGACACTTCAAACCCATTCCCCTTGTCCTGGCATTCCAAGACCTTGTCCATGGTCCCTCCCCAGCCTTCCTGTAGCCCCCTTCAGATCCTGGAAGGCCACTTCAAGGTCTCCTGGAAGCCTTCTCCAGGCTGCAGAGCCCCAACTCTCTCAGCCTGTCCTCACAGCAGAGCTGCTGCAGCCCTCTCAGCATCTTGGTGTCCTCCTCTGGACTGGCTCCAACACTTCCATGTCCTTCCTGTGCTGGGGGCTCCAGAACTGCACACAGTAAATGCTGGAATGATTTCTGATTACCTTATTACTGATGAAGGACAAGATTGAAATTTGGAACTGGGTAGCTGAGAAAGGAAGAGATTTTAGACTAGATGTTAGGAGGAAGTTGTTTGCAGTGAGGGTGGTGAGACACTGGCACAGGTTGCCCAGGGAGGTTGTGGCTGCTCCCTCCCTGGAGGTGTTCAAGGCCAGGTTGGAGGAGGCCTTGAGTGAGCTGTGCTAGTGGGAGGTGTCCCTGCCTATGGCAGGGGGTTGGAACTGGCTGATCCTTGAGGTCCCTTCCAACCTTCCCATTCTATGATGCTATGATTTCCATGGAAAGCTTCCCAAATACTTTTTGTCAGAAACAAGGCAGCTGTTGAGAGTGGGCACAGGGTGGCCTTACAGTGTGCACCTTGCCACCATGTGTCCTGGTGCTCTCTCTGCTCCCAGTTACCAACCAGAGCACTTGGGAAGGAGCCATGGCATTCCTGGGGGATTAGTTTAGAGCCAGCATGGGAAAGGATAGCCTCATGTGACTTGAAAGTCACAAGCAGCAGGATTTAGAGTGGGGTTTCCAGCAAACCTACTGCAGGAGTGTCCCATGCCTGTGGCAACACTGGGCACTAGGAGAAACTTCTTGACCCAAAGGGTTCTCAAAGACTGGCACAGGCTGCCCAGGGAGGTGGTTGAATGCCCATCCTTGGATGTGTTGGAGAGGCAGAGATGTGATGCTGAGGAACATGGTTTAGCAGCAGCCTGGGGAGAGTTAGAGGAGGGTTGGACTGGATCTCAAAGGTCTTTTCCAACCCAAATGGTTCTTTGGTTCTGTGTTGGTGGAGGAGAGAGGTGCAGGACATCTGTGGAAGGTCCAGCTTCAGTGTCTTGTTTCCTGTGTAGAGATGCTGCTCCCTAACTTCTCTGGGAAGGTTTAGATGGGTGAAATCAGATGTGTGAGGCAGCTTTGGGGAAGATGCAGCACAGTGTGAGCTGTGGGAGTCTTGCAAGAGTCAAGAGGAACTGCACTAAAAGATGTCCCATGAAGGTGCTCAGAGGGCTGCAGCAGCTCTGCTTTGAGGACAGGCTGAGAGAGTTGGGGCTCTGCAGCCTCAGAAGAGAAGGCTTCCAGGAGACCTTAGAGTAGCCTTGCAGGATCTGAAGGGGGCTACAGGAAGGCTGGGGAGGGACTATTGACAAGGTCTGGGAATGGCAGGACAAGGGGAATGGGTTTGAAGTGTCAGAGGGGAGATTGCAAGTGGATGTTAGGAGGAAGTTGTTTGCAGTGAGGGTGGTGAGACACTGGCACAGGTACCCAGGGAGGTGTTCAGGACCAGGCTGGATGAGACCTTCAGTGAGCTGTGCTAGTGGGAGGTGTCCCTGCCTATGGCAGGGGGTTGGAACTGGCTGATCCTTGAGGTCCCTTCCAACCTTACCATTCTATGATTCTATGATAAAATAACTCCCCAGGCCAGCTCATTGCCAGGCAAAATCCTGCTGAGGCAATGGAGCTCAGGCCAGAAGGTCTCAACGAATGTTCATAAGCACATGAGGTCTCCTGACTCTTCCTCACTCTCAAACTGAGCATCTCCTGGGGCTTCCAAGGGGAAGCTCTGGCTGCGACTCAAGGTGTGTGGCTTCAGTGCAGTGAGTTTGTAGAATCACAGAATGGGAAGGTTGGAAGGGACCTCAAGGATCAGCCAGTTCCAACCCCCTGCCATAGGCAGGGACACCTCCCACTAGCACAGCTCACTGAAGGTCTCATCCAGCCTGGTCCTGAACACCTCCCTGGGTACCTGTGCCAGTGTCTCACCACCCTCACTGCAAACAACTTCCTCCTAACATCCACTTTCAATCTCCCCTCTGCCACTTCAAATCCATTGCCCCTTGTCCTGGCATTCCAAGCCCTTGTCAATAGTCCCTCCCCAGCCTTCCTGTAGCCCCCTTCAGATCCTGGAAGGCTACTCTAAGGTCTCCTGGCAGCCTTCTCTTCTGCAGGCTGCAGAGCCCCAACTCTCTCAGCCTGTCCTCATAGGAGAGCTGCTGCAGCCCTCTCAGCATCTTCGTGGCCTTAGTTTGTTATTGCCAGGCTCTGTGCAAGCAGCAGAACTGCAGGGTGGGATGGGTGGGTGGGTATGAGGCTGCACTGAACAGGGTGGCCCAGGGTTGCTTCCAGTATAGCTTGAGTTAGGTGGAAACTGACAGCAGGACTGCTAGAGCCAGGGTCAGTCAGGTGAGGTGTGGGGATTGGTGGGGGGTGTGGGGGGAAATGGCGCTTGGGAGGGTGCTTGTGTTGGGACCAGTTTATCACTGCCCACAGGAAATCACAGAGTCTCCACCATGGTGGATGTTGGAAGGGACCTGTGAGGATCATCCAGTCCAATGCCCCCTGCTAAAGCAGGGCACCCACAGCAGCTTGCCCAGCAGGACTTGGAAGCTCTCCACACAAGGACACTCCACAACCTCTCTGGGCAGCCTACTCCAGGCCTTCAGCACCCTCACACCAAAGAAGTTTCTCCTCCTGCTCAGGTGGAACCTCCTGGCTTCTAGTTTGTGCCCATTGTCCCCTGTCCTGTCCCTGGGCACCACTGACAAGAGTCTGGCCCCAGCCTCTTGCCCCCCACAGCTCCTTTAGCTCTTGCTGAGCATTGCTCAGATGCCCTCTGGGGCTGCTCTTGTGCAGACTCTCAGCCCCAGGGCTCTCAGCCTTTGCTCCTCACAGAGCTGGTCCAGGCCCCTCAGCATCTCTGTAACCTCCACTGGACTCTCTCCAGCAGTTCTCTGTCCCTCTTGAACTGGGGAGCTCAGAACTGCACCCAGCACCCCCCCAATGTGTATTTGCCTCACACCTCAGTGTGGAGCATGTCCTGAAAAAGGCACCAGAGCCAAATCAAACAGGAGGTTGAGGAGATTTTCCACTCTGTTTGGGGGACTGCAAAGGGTTAACTGCTGCCTGAGCTCATAAAGCAGAGTTCTGGAAGTTGAGCAATCTGGGATTTATTAAGGAAACTCAATCTGGGAATTAAGGGAGCTCCATCCAGTACGAAAAGCTTTCTCAGGAGCTGGAAGTGAGTTTCCTTCAAGCTAAGCTAGAAATGACCATGCCAGAATTTCTTGCTGGGGCCTCCAGGAAGTGAAGGACAAACTGGCTGATGGGTTTGGACCGTCCCCATCAGCTTAGTGTGGGACTTTTATGGCTCTGGTGTCTCCCTTCCCTGGCCAACAAAGTGCCCATTGTTCACCCAGCGCCGCTCCCCCTCCCCAGCCCAGAGGCTGCGGCTGCTGCCTGAACCTGGGCTTGTTCCCAGTGGACAAGGAGGTTAATCCCTGCCCAAGGATCCACCTCCCCTCCTCAGGGGCACCCTGAGGTGCCCCAAAGGAATCAGAGATGTGAAACTGGCTGGAGAGATGGCTGAAGGTTGGATCTTGGGCACCTGAAAGGGGCTGCTCTTGCTTGCTAGCAAGCAGGAAGTGGCTTTTCTCTCTCTGGGCTTTTGTGGAGCAGCTCATCAAGGGTTAAAAGTGACTGATCAGCCATGGAAAACAGCCTGTGAGCTGGGAAACATAAAGCACTGGAAGCTGTGGAGCAGGTGGCTGGAGAGAGCTGGCTTGAGCTAGGGCAGGCTGTAACCAGTGGGCTGGGGAAATGGGAGCGATGCCTGGTGCCAACATGGCTGGGACCAGCTGCCCCTCTAAAGTCAGAGGTGGCTGCAGATGCTCTCTGTGTTTTAACTGTTCTCCCTTGGAGCCTCACAGTTAACTGGTAAAATATTGTCCTGCCAGCTCCTGCTGCTCCCCACAACAGCAGGTCCTTGTGCACCCTCTGGGCTGCTCAGCTGCCAGTGCAGTGCCACCCTGTTCCCTAGGACCTGCCCTCCCCATGCCCACCACGATTGCTGCCTTCTGCTGGCACTGGGGCTGCTCAACCTGGAGAGGAGCCACCTGAGAGGGGATCTTCTCAGTGCTCAGCAAGAGCTAAGGGATGGGGAGGCAAGGGGATGGGACTAGACTCTTGTCAGTGGTACCCAATGACAGGACAAAGGGCAGTGGAACCGTCTCTGGAGTCCTAAGCACAGCACAGACAGGGACTTGCTGGAGCAAGGCCAGAGGAGGCCACAGCAGTGATGGAAGGGCTGGAAGCCCTCTACTATGAGGCCAGGCTGGGAGAGTTGGGCTTGTTCAGCCTGGAGAAGAGAAGGTGCCAGGGAGAGCTTCTGGTGGCCTTGCAGCACTTCAAGGGGACAATTGGAAAGCTGGGGACAGACTTCTGAGCAGGGCCTGTTGTGGCAGGTCAAGAAGTGATGGTTTGAACTAAAAGAGAGAGATTCTGGAAGGAAGGAAGAAATGTTTGCCCCTGAGGGTGGTGAGAGCCTGTCCCAGGCTGCCCAGAGAGGTGGGAGCTGCTCCATGGCCGACATCATTGCAGGGCAGGTTGTGTGGGGCTGTGAGCAACCTGCTCTAGCTGTAGGGGTTGGACTGGATGATGACCTTGGAAGGTCTCTTCCAACTCAAACCAGTGTGGGATTCTCTGACAGGCACAGCAGTGGGAGCTGCAGTTGCCTCTCCAGCATGAGATGCATTCAGTGCATACTTTCCTGCAGTGTTTTCATCCCCTCCAGGCACAGCTGCAGCTGTGAGCCCTGCTGTCTGATGAGGCACCTCTGGGTTTCCTTGCTTTGCCCATTGAAAGCAGAAAGGGCTCCTTGTGGGGGTCAGGGCTTTGGGGTTTGAGGCTGTGGCAGCAGAAGGACAGGAGGTGGATGCAGAGCCACATACGAACATCTTGTCCTTTCCATCCTCCTTCATCAGTGGCTTTGGTGTGCAAGCCATTGAATCTCCAAGGGGAAAAAATGCCCAGAAATTCCAGAGACCCTTCAATATCCTTTCTGTTTTACAGCCAGACAAAAAAAAAAAGGTCCCTTTGTGTGAAGGCTGAAAGAAATAGCCCAGTCCCACAGCCTCCCCGAAATCTTAATGTCAACTATTTGCCTCCTTCTGTTTTCACATAAACAAGCACTTTCTGCTGCCTGTCTGAGCTCTGGCTGATCCCCCAGCTCCCTGGTGCCTGCAGGACCGACAGCCCTGCCCCCTCATCCTCCTCCTGGCCAGGCTTTTGTGGGTGGAGAGATGCAGAACTAGCCAGGAGGGATGTCACAGAGTCACCCACAGCAGCTTGCCCAGCAGCACAGTGCCCAGCTGGCCTTGGAAGCTCTCCACACAAGGACACTCCACAATCTCTCTGGGCAGCCTGCTCCAGGCCTCCAGCACCCTCACAGCAAAGAAGTTTCTCCTCCTCTTTAGATGGAACCTCCTGGCTTCCACTTTGTGCCCATTGCCCCTTGTACTGTCCCTGGGCACCACTGACAAGGGTCTGGCCCCAGTCTCTTGCCCCTTTACCCTTGAGCTCTTGCTGAGCATTGCTCAGCTCCCCTCTGGAGCTGCTCTTCTCCAGGCTCAGCAGCCTCAGTGCCAGCCAAAGGCAGCAACCCCTGTGAGCATGGGGAGGGCAGGCCCTAGGGCACAGGGTGGCTGTGTGCTGGCCAGAGGGTGCACAAGGACCTGCTGTGGTGGGGAGCAATTGCTGACCACTTTCTTCCCCTGCTTTGTCCAACCATGTAGATGCCCAACTGGGCTTGGAAGCTCTCCACACAAGGAGACTCCACAACCTCTCTGGGCAGCCTGCTCCAGGCCTCCAGCACCCTCACAACAAAGAAGTTTCTTCTCCTGTTCAGATGGAATCTCCTGGTTTCCAGTTTGTGCCCATTGCTCCTTGTCCTGTCCCTGGGCACCACTGACAAGGGTCTGGCCCCAGTCTCTTGCCCCTTTACCCTTGAGCTCTTGCTGAGCATTGCTCAGCTCCCCTCTGGGGCTGCACTTCTGCAGGCTCTCAGCCCCACAGCTCTCAGCCTTTGCTCCTCACAGAGCTGCTCCAGGCCCCTCAACAGCTTTGCAACCTCTCTCCAGCAGTTCCCAGCCACACTCAAACAGGGGAGCCCAGAACTGGATCCAGCACTCCAAACACGGCCTCAATAGGGCAGAGTTAGAGGAGGAAGGAATCCACTCTTGACCTGGTTGTCACTCTTCATGCACCCCAGGAGCCCATTGGCCTCCCTGTCCACAAGGGCACATTGTTGGCTCATGGGGAACTCCTTCTGCACCTGCTGCCCCAGGCCCTTCTGTGCAGAGAAGCTCACCCCTGTGTTGGTGCAGGCTCTTAGTCTCCCCCGGTGTAGAACTGGCCCTTGTTAAAACTCCATGAGGTTGTCCTCAGCCCAACTTGTGGTCCAGAGCAGCAGGAGAGGTGACTAAAGCTGGGTTTGGAAAGCCATAAGCAGTTTGAGTTGCTCTTAATTCAAAGGGCTTTCTGCTTTCTGAGAGCAGGGGATGAGCTGCTGCTTGCAGCTCTGAGCTGTTACCAGGAGGAGGTTACCAACTGGAGGCTGGTGAATGATCCTTGTTTACACCAGCCAGGCCCAGCATCTCCTTCTGCTCTTGCCAGAGGTCAGATATTCCCCTCATTTAAGTGACACCCCCCACCCCACCCCACCCCCAATTAATAGCCCTACACAGATGGCAGCAGCTGAGGCACCACCCCTGCTATTTTGGTTGCTGTTTGCATAGCCACACTGGAGTATCTTGGGTGTAACCCTGAGGATCTCTACTCTGAAGTCCACCTTCTTTTTTTTTTCTCTGCTCTGAGGACAGGCTGAGAGAGTTGGGGCTCTGCAGCCTGGAGAAGGCTTCCAGGAGAGCTTGGAGTGGCCTTCCAGGATCTGAAGGGGGCTCCAGGAAGGCTGGGGAGGGACTATTGACAAGGTCTGGGAATGCCAGGACAAGGGGAATGGGTTTGAAGTGGCAGAGGGGAGATTGAAAGTGGATGTTAGGAGGAAGTTGTTTGCAGTGAGGGTGGTGAGACACTGGCACAGGCTGAGGGTGGTGAGACACTGGCACAGGTTGAGGGTGGTGAGACACTGGCACAGGTTGAGGGTGGTGAGACACTGGCACAGGTCACATTCACATTCACTTCCCCTTTAGAAGAAGAAAAACTTCGAAGTGACTTAGGACTTGAATGTTGTGTCTGCAGAGTGGAACAGGCATGGGAGCTCAGGGTGAGTGCCAGAAGCCCTCCTTGTGCTCATTGTTCACTCAACTGCACCACACATGTGGTGCTGGTGCTCCTCCCTGCTGCTGCAACCTGATCTGTGCCTGGCACGCTGCAGAACCTGGCCCCTGCAGCTCAGGGCATCTGGTGCCAGCAGAGTGCTGCTGCAAGGCAAGTGCTGGTTGTTGGTTCTGTCTCTCAAAGGAGTGCTCTTGGAAGTGGAAGCTGGTCCTGATGTCTGGACCTGGATCCTGGGCTTAGGGCAGTGCTTGCCAAGGCAGCTCTGGAGAGAGGGGAGGTGGTGGAGGGGATGTGAGCTGCCTGCATTCCTTGAGTCATAAAGTCAAAGAATGGTTTAGGTTGGAAGGGACCTCAAAGCTCAGCCAATTCCATAGGCAGGGACACATCCCACTAGAACAGGTTGCTCAAGGACTCATCCAGCCTGGTCCTGAACACCTCTAGGGAGGTTGTGGAGCACAGAAGCACAGAATGTGATCAAAGATCTCACAATCTCCCTGGGCAACCTGTGCCAGTGTCTCACCACCCTCACTGCAAACAACTTCTTCCTAACATCCACTTTCAATCTCCCCTCTACCACTTCAAACCCATTCACCTTGTCCTGGCATTACAAGCCCTTGTCAATAGTCCCTCCCCAGCCTTTCTGGAGCCCCCTTCAGATCCTGGAAGGCTACTCTAAGGTCTCCTGGAAGCCTTCTCCAGGCTGCAGAGCCCCAACTCTCTCAGCCTGTCCTCACAGCAGAGCTGCTGCAGCCCTCTGAGCATCTTGGTGACCTCCTGTGGACTGGCTCCAACACTTCCATGTCCTTCCTGTGCTGGGGGCTCCAGAACTGCACACAGGACTGCAGGTGGG
>VWZE01020934.1:50719-64053 GCA_013396675.1 Eubucco bourcierii | reverse complement strand
AGAGGAGGCTCAGGGCAGAGCTCATTGCTCTCTGCAGCTCCCTGAAGGGAGGTTGTGGCCAGCTGGGGTTGGGCTCTGCTGCCAGGCACCCGGGGACAGAAGAAGAAGTCACAGCCTCAAGCTGTGCCAGGGCAGGTTCAGGCTGGATGTTAGGCAGAAGTTGTTGGCAGAGAGAGTGATTGGCATTGGAATGGGCTGCCCAGGGAGGTGGTGGAGTGCCCATCCCTGGAGGTGTTTAAAGGAGTCTGGATGAGGCACTTGGTGCCATGAGTTAGTTAATTAGAAGGTGTTTGGTGATAACTTGGAGTGGATGATCTCAGAGGTCTTTTCCAACCTGGTTAACTCTGCTTCTGATCCTGCTGGAAGCTATCACTGAACTGTATAAACACAGGGTGGGTATGTGCTGACTGCTCTGTAGCGGGCAGCGGGGCGCAAAGATCAGAGAATCACAGACTGGTAGGGGTTGGAAGACATCTCTGAAGATCACCCAGTCCAACCTCCCCTGCTAAAGCAGGGGCATTCAGAATTAATCACACAGGAACACACCCAGGTGGGTTTTGAATACCTCCAGAGAAGGAGACACCACAGTGTCTCTGGCCAACCTGCTCCAGTGCTCTGCCACTCTCAAAGTGAAGATGTTTTTGCCTTGTGTTTACATGGAACCTCCTCTGCTCTGGTTTGTGTCCACTGCCCCTTGTCCTGTCCCTGAGCATCATTGAGAAGAGCCTGGCCTCATCCTCCTCACACTCGTCCTTTAGATATTTCTAAGCATTAAGAGGATCCCTCCTCAGTAACTTTCACATGAGGAAGAATGTGGCTATAAGCTGGAACCCAGGAGGTTCCACCTCCACAGGAAGAGAAACTTCTTCGGTGTCAGGGAGCAGAGCCCTGGAGCAGGCTGCCCAGAGAGGTTGTGGGGCCTCCTTCTCTGGAAACTTTCCAAAGCCACCTGCATGTGCTCCTGTGTGACCTGCTCTAGTGACCCTGCCTTGGCAGGGGGGTTGGACTGGATGATCTCTGGAGATCCCTTCCAACTCCTACCATTCTGTGATGGTCTGTCCCAGCAGCTCCAGCAAACAAAATGTCTAAGACCAACTCTTAGGACAAGAGTGGGAGCTTTGTATGGACTATTAAATTCACTCGCACCACAGCATTCCCATCAGCTATCCACTCCAAACAATTTAATTTCATGTACAGACAGAGATCACCACCTAAAAGCACAAACCACAGAATGCTCTGGGCTGGAAGGGACCTCCAAAGCTCATCCAGCCCAACCCCCTGCACTCAGACATCCTCCACTAGAGCAGGTTGCCCACAGCCCTCTCCAGCCTCACCTGGAATATCTCCAAGCATGGGGCCTCAACCACCTCCCTGGACAATCTGTTGCAGTGTTTTACCACTCTCCTGGTGCAGAACTTCTTCCTCACATTTAATCTAAATCTCCTCTGCTCTATTTTGAAGCCATTGCTCTCATCCTGTCACTGCAGGCCTTTGGGAACAGTTCCTCTGCAGCCTTCTTGTAGCTTCTTTCAGGTACTGGAAGGCAGCTTCAAGGTTTCCCTAGAGCCTCCTCTTCTCCAGGATGAACACTCCCAGCTCCCTCAGCCTGCCCTCATAGCAGAGGTGTAATCAAAGCTTTTGGGCACTACCTTCCCCCTTCCTCAGCACCACCTCCTCCTCTCCCCTCTGGTGCACTGTGCAGCTGCTCTAAGGCTCTGCTTGATTCAATGATGCTGCCCCTCTCCCAAAGACTAAGAGAAACGTTGCCTCTTCTGCCTGTAGGGAGAACCAAAGTTCAGGGCCAGGCCAGCTCTTGGGGCTAGGAAATAAAAACCCTTGTGATGGAGCTCTTGACTTGTTTGGCTTTTCTGTATTCATTATGAATTAATATAAATGACTAAAAGCACAAGGCAAAAGGCAGTGAGGATGATTTTTAACCTGACAGTCTCACACTGCTGTAGGTCTGCAGGCAGCCTCTGCTCAGCTCTGCCCAGACTTGTTCAAGAGCAGAGACAGTGGGATCAAGTGCACCCTCTGACACCAAGCTGAGTGATGGAGTTGAGGGATGGGATCTATTCAGAAGGACCTGAAAAAGTGGATCCATCCAGAGGGACCTGGAGAAGTGAGTCGAGCTGATGTAGCTTGAGGGATGGGATCCATCCAGAGGGACCTGAAGAAGTGGGTCCACATGAACCTCATGAGGTTCAACAAAGCCAAGTGCAGGATCGTGCACATGTGTTAGGGCAATCCCAGTGTAAATCCAGGCTAGGGGATGAAAGGCTGGAGAGCAGCCCTGAGGAGGACTTAAGAGGTGTTGGGGGGGGTAAAGCTGGAGATGAGCCAGCACTGAGTGCTGCCAGCCTGGCCTGGGCTGATCCCCAGCAGAGTGGGCAGCAGAGGCAGGGAGGGGATTGCGCCCCTCTGCTGTGCTCTGCTGAGACCCTCACCCTGCAGTGCTGGGGCAGCTCTGGAGCCCTCAGCACAGACAGAGACCTGCTGGAGCAGGGCCAGAGGAGGGCACAACAATGCTGGCAGGGCTAGAAGGGCTCTGCTGTGAGGCCAGGCTGAGAGAATTGGGCCTGGGCAGCCTGCAGAGGGTAGAAGGCACCAGGAGACCTTCTGGTGGCTGTTCAGTACTTTCAAGACATGTCAAAGCAGCCCCTAAGAAACAGGCAAATCAAGCAACCATCAGTCCTGCTCTGGGAGCAGGTCCTGTAGCTCATGTAAGCTGAGGACCTGTCAAGAAGCTTTTTTCATGGGAAGAAATACAAACATGGCTGTCACCGAGTCAAGCAGCAGGGAGCAGCTTCCCCTGCAGCTTCAAGTTTAGCACACTCAGACCCCACACCTCCCCCTTTGTTTCCAGGGTCCTGGCTGGTCCATTAGCAGTTTCAATATGTGAACAAGGCTGTCCTTGCTGGAAAGTGGTTGAGGACTGACCTGGATTGGCACGGGCAGGAGGAAAAAGGTGTCCTAGAGATTTCCTCCCCTAATACAAAGATCTTTTGCTATTCACAGTTGTACCTGCAACTACTTGAAAGATTTACTGATGCCTCCAACAAACCTTTGACAAAACATTCTGCTCAGAAGCACTTCCACTTACAGAGAAGACTTCAGGGTTGTTGCTTCATGGTTTTTCTTTGTTTGCTGGAGGTTTATTCCTGTTCTCCCCTCACCCCCTTTTTTTAATTTATAAATAAGGATATTTGCATGAAAAGAACAGATCTTCAATACTTAGCAGCTCATCTCCTCCTGCTCACACACCACCTGAAGTCATGGTCTTTGCTTTATGGCATAATTAGTTGCTATGGCAAGAACATAATCATAGACATAGAGAAAAAAATGTTTGGGGTATGATTTGCAATGCTCTTTATTTCAGCCTATGCACAAGTGACTTCTGCAGTGAGCTTGCTGCTTTTCACTTGCTCTCATCTGCATAAAGGCTTTCATCACCTCTGCCTGTGCATTCAGACACACTGGCACTGCTACAGGCACTGGGGGCATTTCCTTCACCCATATCTGAGCAGAGATTCAGAGATTCAAAGAATGGTTTGGGTTGGAAGGGACCTTGAAGATCACTCAGTTCCAACTCCCTGCCATGGGTGTGGAGAGCTCCCAGGTTGCGCAAGGTCTGATCCAGCCTCACCTTGAACATCTCCAGGCAGGAGGCATCCAAAACCTCCCCAAGCAACCTGTGCCAGTGTCTCCCCACCCTGACTGTCATGAATTTCTTCCTAATCTCCAGTCTCAATCTCCTCTTCTCAAGCTTCAACCCATTCCCTCTCATCCTATCACTCCCAGTCCTTCTCTAAAGTCCCTTCCCAGCTTTCTGCAGGTCCAGTGATGAGAGCACGAATGTGTGCGGAGGAACTGCTGCCAGGTAGACTAAACAAGAAAACATCCCTTTAAAAAATTACTTGGGACTGGCCCCCAAAACCCTCTGCATCACAGAGCTCCCTTGCAAATTGTGCTTCCTAGGCTTGTATCATCCTGTTCTTTGTTAATGATCTCTTTTACAATCATTAAGGTTGGAAAAGACATTTAAGATCGAGTCCAACCATAACCCAACTACCATGACCACTAAACTACACCCTGAAGTGCCACAGCTACAGCTCCTTGAACATCTCCAGGCACGGGGACTCCACCACCTCCCTGGGCAGCCTGTGCCAATCCCTGACCACTCATGCAGGGAAGAAATTTTTCCTCATCTCCAACTTAACCCTCCCTGGCACTTTTGTCCAATAATAAAAATTGTAAGTAGGGAGACTTTCTGTTTCCTCAGCAAATTCTGTGTATTTATGTCCTGAGCAGAGAGGAGTATTGCTGCAGAAGAAAGAGAAGCAATGCCAGGCACTGAGCTCCTGGAGAAGCAAAAGCTCTGTTGCTCTGCCAATGCCCTCAGGAATCATAGAACCATGGAATCACAGAATCACAAAACCACAGAACCATAGAAGCATAGAATCATAGAACCTTAGAATCATAGAATCAGAGAATCACAAAAGCACAGAGCCACAGAAGCACAGAAACACAGAACCTTAGAATCATAGAACCATAGAATCATAGAATCACAAAACTACAGAACCTTAGAATCATAGAACCACAGAACCACAGAATCATAGAACCTTAGAATCATAGAATCACAGAATCACAGAACCACAGAACCTTAGAACCTTAGAATCACAGAACCACAGAACCTTAGAATCACAGAATCACAGAACTACAGAACCACAAACCTTAGAATCACAGAATCACAGAACCACAGAACCTTAGAATCACAGAACCTTAGAATCACAGAACCACAGAACCTTAGAACCTTAGAATCATAGAATCACAGAACCTTAGAGTCACAGAACCTTAGAATCACAGAACCTTAGAATCACAGAACCTTAGAACCACAGAACCTTAGAACCACAGAACCAGAGAACCTTAGAATCACNACCTTAGAACCACAGAACCAGAGAACCTTAGAACCTTAGAACCTTAGAATCACAGAATCACAGAACCACAGAACCTTAGAATCACAGAACCACAGAATCTTAGAATCATAGAACCACTAAACCACAGAACCTTAGAATCACAGACCCATAGAATCACAAAACCACAGAACCTTAGAATCACAGAACCATAGAACCACAGAACCTTAGAATCATAGAACCATAGAATCACAAAACCACAGAACCTTAGAATCATAGAACCATAGAATCACAAAACCACAGAATCACAGAACCATAGACTCACAGAATCATAGAACGGTCTGGGTTGGGAGGGACCTCCAAAGCTCATCCAGTCCAACCCCTCTGCAGTCAGCAGGGACATCCTCAGCTAGATCAGGTTGCCCAGAGCCCTGTCCAGCCTGACCTTGTGAATATCTCCAGCCATGAGGCCTCAAGCACTTCTCTGGGCAACCTGTTGGCAGTGTTCCAGCCCCAATAAAGAATGAAAGAGCAGAAAACCACGGGTCCAGCTGACACCCTGCAGAAGATGAGTTGTGGCCCTAAGAAAATCTTTGTCAAGACCTGACTGTGCAGTGTCAGCAGGTCTCAGCAGCACTAATGCAATTTATGTGCTGCTCTCTCTTCAAACCAGGTTACTGTCTCTGAGCTGAGACATCAGCTGACATTCAAACACCACTTCAAACAGGCCTGTGCTTCTCAGGATCCTGCTGCCAAGCAGAAAGCAATCAATCAGGCAGGAAAATCTTTAAAATGCTCAGTTCTGATGGTTTGTGGAAGCAGGTATTGTATAGGAGAGGCAAACAAAACAATTACTTAGACTCAAAGATTCATTCATGTTCCCAAACTAGCGTTTGCCTTTTAATATCTTTATGGATTTTTCTTGTTTTCCCTTCAAGATTCAAAATGGATTATTTTATTCTCATGCTTAAAACCAAGGCTAGGGTTTTGTAGGCACCTGAGCACAAAGCTCAGGTTATAGGAACTTTGGTTCCTATGACAGAGAAACACAGAATTCCAGTATGGGATGGGTTGGAAGGAAGCTCTGGAGATCACCCAATCCAACCCCCTGCCAAAGCAGGGCACCCACAGCAGCTTGCTCAGGAGCACAGTGCCCAGGGGGGTTGGAAGCTCTCCACACAAGGAGACTCTACAACCTCTCTGGGCAGCCTGTTCCAGGCCTCCAGCACCCTCACAGCAAACAACTTTCTCCTCCTGTTCAGGAGGAACCTCCTAGGTTCCACTTTGTGCCCCTTGGCATGTCTGAGGGCACCACAGAAGAGACTCTTTCCCCACCCTCTTGTCCCTCATCCTTCAGCTCTTGCTGAGCAATTCTAACACCTATCCCCACACCTCAGCTCCATTCCACAGCAGTGAAGGTCCAGCAGCATTCCTGACCTCAGAGGGCCCCAAGTGCTCAGCGCTGTCGAGAAGCAGGTTCCAGAGAACACACCTCAGAGAAAAACTCAGCCACAGCTCTCTGCACTCAGCCACTGCTGCACTGAAGCAGCAGGCACACACCAAAAAGCTTTCCTGAGCAGGGCTGTACAGAAGCATGAGAAATGCCAAAGTGTTTAGAGGGCTGCTGATGGAGCTGGGCTCTGCATACAGCTGCTGCAAAGAGGAGGAACTACTCCCTGAGCACACACACAGCACTGAGACTGCTGCTTCACAGAACTACCTGCAGAGCTGGCTGGGAGCTGCCTCCAGCCATACAAGCAAAGTTCAGGTGGAGTTCCTCAGTCAACAAGTGTGAGGGAGCACAGCAACAGCCCAGGGCAGACTGGAGATGGGATCTCTGTTGCCACAGTGCTGGGTCTGTGTCTCTCCAGAGCCAAAAGATCTCAGTTTTCCTCCTCACTCCCTTAGGCTTCCTCCAAAATCCTAGACAAAATGCATTACTTAATCCCAAAAAACCCTGAAACTGAAATAGTTATGGGAGCAAGAGACATCCTTTTCACCTTGAAACACAGCTGGCACATGATGAGAGCTGGGACACCTCTCCTGTGAGGACAGGCTGAGGGAGCTGGGGCTGCTCAGCCTACAGAAGAGAAGGCTCCAGGGAGACCTTAGAGTTGCCTGACAGTACCTGAAGGGGCTCCAGGAGAGCTGGGGAGGGACTTCTGACAAGGGGTGGGAGTGCCAGGGCAAGGGACGATGGCTTTGAGCTGGGAGAGGGGAGAGTGAGAGTTGAGATGAGGAAGAAATTGTTGAGAGTGGAGAGACACTGGCACAGGTTGCCCAGGGAGGTTGTGGATGGCCCCTGTCTGGAGGTGTTCAAGGCCAGGTTGAACAGAGCCTTAAGTAATTTGGCCTGGTTAGAGAGGGACTGTTCCCAAAGGCCTGCAGAGATAGAACAGGGGGAAACTGTTTGAAATTAGAGAACAGGAGATTTAGATGGATGTGAGGAACAAGTTCTGTATAATGAGGGTGCTGGAACACTGCAACAGGTTGCCCAGGGAGGTGGTTGAGGCCTCATCCCTGGAGATGAATTCAAGGTTAGGCTGAACAGGGCTCTGAGCAACCTGATGTAGTTGAGGATGTCCTTGATGACTGCAGGGAGCTTGGACAGGATGGACCTTAGGAGGTCCCTTCCAACCCAAACCGTTCTATGATTCTACGAACGTCTCGCAATAAGCCAAGGGACATCAATTTTCACAACACAGGAGCTGTGTCACACTGACCCAAAGCATTTCTTACAATGCAGGCTGGGCTGGGGAGAGCTCAACACTAAAACTGAAGTATTAAAGAGCCTGCAGGAAGCTGAGAGAATATTTGAAAGGAATAAAAAAGAAAACCAGTAGGTCACAACTGAATATTGGTATCAAATGGAATGGACCTGTACAAAGAAGATGCAACTGGCCTTACATATTTTTATCTGTTATCCTAGCAGCTGCTGCTTATTTGCTTACTGTTGGTAGTTGGAGAGTAAAAGAAGACAGCCACAGATCTCCCTGGTGCTCAGGGAGATCTCCCTGGTGCACATTGTGCACCTGCAGCACAGAGAGCAACCAGAGCCTGGGCTGCAGCAGGAGAAGTATGGGCAGCAGGGAGAGGGAGGAGATTCTCCCTCTCTATTCTGCTGTGGTGAGACCCCACTTGGAGTACTGCATTCAGTTCTGGAGCCCCTGGGACAAGAGGGATGTGGAGATGCTGGAGTGTGTCCAGAGAAGGGTTGGAGCTGCTCTGCTGTGAGGACAGACTGAAAGAGTTGGGGCTGTTCAGTCTGGAGAGGAGAAGGCTCCCAGGTGGCCTTCTTGTGGCCTTGCAGTATCTGAAGTGGGCTACAAAAAAGCTGGGGAGGGACTTTTTAGGCTCTCAGGTGAGTGACAGGACTGGAGGGGAATGGAGCAAAGTTGGAGGTGAGGAGAAAGTTCTTCAGCATGAGAGTGCTGAGAGCCTGGCAGGGGTTGCCCAGGGAGGCGATTGAGGCCCCATCCCTGGAGGTGTTTAAGGCCAGGCTGGATGAGGCTCTGGGCAGCCTGATCTAGGGTAGGGTGTCCCTGCCCATGGCAGGGGGGTTGGAACTGGATGCTCCTTGTGGTCCCTTCCAATCCTGACTGATTCTGTGATTCTGTGATTCTATGATATGGTTTAGCAGTGACCTTGTATTCACGTTGGACTAGATGATCTCAAAAGTCTTTTCCAACCTGGTTAATTCTGTGATTTTGTGATCTTAAAGGTCTCTCCCAAACAAAGATATTCTGTGATTCTCATTCCTGGCATCTCTGCAACCACTCAAGCAAAAAAAAGAAAAAGAGAAAAGAAAAAAGAGAGAGAGAGAGAGAGAGAGAGAGAGAGGAGCTTCTGCTATCAAAAACAAATTCTGAGTAGGAGCAGCAGTTCTGGTTTTCTGCTTTGCCATTCTGAGCCTTCCTAACAGCCAACAGTCAGAAATAACTGCAGGAGTGCTAGCAGCAGACATCCTCTCAACTATCTTTGCTGAAGAGCTAAGACATAGAGGTAAACAATTGCAAACAACAGCCTAGGATTTAACACTCCTAAAAGGACCTATTAGTGGCTGTAAGAGTGATAATGCTGGAAACAAAACTGCTCTTTAGGAGAAAAACTATCACCCCCCCTGGAAAGCATGGATCTCTGTTTACTTCCTCACATCACCCTGATCTGTCTCTTTCTAGATTCCACTGGCACAGCCTGTAAGTGAGTTCCTTTCCCACAGGAAGGCTGCAGCTACCCGGCAAAAAAAAAAAAAAAAAAAAAAAAAGAGGCAACTGTGTTTGAAGGTAGCAGAGATGCACAACACCTAAACTCAGGAGGCTGGACCTTTGGAGGTCACTTCCAACCCAGACCATTCTGGGATTTGGCTACCAAAGATGAGACAGGGGTCCCAATTCCAGCAAACTGCAGTTGTCTAAAAGCAAAGCTCAAAGAACTCAGCCCTGTTTAGTGAGGCACTTTATTAAGGAACTTTAATTAAGCATGGTGTTTTCTTTGCACTGAAGCAGAGCGTCACAGAATGGCTCAGTTTGGAAGGGGCCTCAGA
This sequence comes from Eubucco bourcierii, assembly GCA_013396675.1. Classification (NCBI taxonomy): domain Eukaryota; kingdom Metazoa; phylum Chordata; class Aves; order Piciformes; family Ramphastidae; genus Eubucco; species Eubucco bourcierii. Next base: position 54,597 of record VWZE01020934.1, on the reverse strand, counting down.
AATCATCTACTACAATCTCCCTGCCATGGGCAGGGACACTTCTCACCAGCCCAGGTTCCTCAAGGCCTCATCCAAACCTGGCCTTCAACACCTCCAGGCAGGAGGCAGCTACAACCATCCTGGGCAGCCTATGCCAGACTCTCATCATCCTCACACTGAAGAACTTCTTCCTCAGCTCCACTCTCACACTGCTCTGCCTCAGCTCCAAACCATTCCCCCTTGGCCTGGCTCCAGAGCCTCTCAGCAAAAGTCTCTCTGCAGCCTTCCTGCAGGATCCCTTCAGGCCCTGGTAGCAGCTCTGAGCTCCCCCTGGAGCCTTCTCCTCTGCAGGCTGCACCCCCCCAGCTCCCTCAGCCTGTGCTCACAGCAGAGCTGCTCCAGCCTCTGACGTATCTTTTTGGCCTCCTCTGGCCTCACTCCAGCAGCTCTGCGCCCTCTTTTTGCTGGGCACAGTAGAACTGAACAGATTACTCCAGGTGGGTTCTCACCAGAACATCTTTATCATTAAATAAGGACAGAACTCAAAGCTTTAATGCTAAAGAATGAGAGATAATCAATGTCTGAACGTGGCTGCTCTTATGCAGAGTTCATTCCACAGGAGCTCTCTGAAGTCACCGCTTGGCTCTCACATGGGCCAAGATTCTGGATTGAATCAAACCCAAATGTATGCCTACATTTCACCTGAGTCTTTGTGTTTCCTTTCCCAGTAGGCTTTCAGAGATTCCTGTCCTGTCAGAACCACTTATCACAGAGACACAGAATCAATCAGGCTGTAAGAGCTCCAAGCTCACCCAGCCCAACCCAGCACCCAGCCCATGCCAATCAACCAGACCACGGCACCAAGTGCCCCAGCCAGGCTTTGCTTCAACACCCCCAGGGATGGGCACTCCACCACCTCCCTGGGCAGCCCATTCCAATGCCAATCACTCTCTCTGCCAACAACTTCTGCCTAACATCCAGCCTGAACCTGCCCTGGCACAACTTGAGGTTGCAGCCTCTTCTTCTGTCCCCGGGTGCTTGGCAGCAGAGCCCAACCCCAGCTGGNTCCTGCTGGCCACACTGCTCCTGATCCAGGCCAGGATGCCTTTGGCCTTCTTGGCCACCTGGGCACACTGCTGCCTCATCTTCAGCTCCTCTCTACCAGCATCCCCAGGTCCCTCTCTGCCTGGCTGCTCTCAGCCACTCTGTCCCCAGCCTGTAGCACTGCTTGGATTGTTGTGGCCAAAGTGTAGAACCCTGCACTTAGCCTTGTTCAGTCTCATCCCATTGGCCTCTGCCCACCCATCCAGCTTGCCCAGATCGCTCCGCAGGGCTCTCCTACCCTCCAACAGATCAACCTGCTCCTACCTTGGTGTCATCTGCAAACTCATTGATGCTGGAGTCAATCCCCTGGTCCAGATCATCAATAAAGACATTGAACAGGACTGGGCCCAGCACTTGGCACAGGAGCCTTGCAAACTGTAATCCTGCTAAAGCTAAGCTCTAGCATACATTAGCCTGCTGAAAACACAAGGGCAGCCTCTCCAACAGCCTGACCTCCAAGCAGTTTGTTTACTGGGTGGTATTTATGAGGATTATTACCAAAGCAGATTTACAGAGTAAAAAAATGATGTCTGCACCAAGAAGCCAGCTGAAAAGTGATTAAGAGTGCTTCCAGAGCTTGCTGTTCCAGGATGGTTCCCAGCCAGGGCAGGGAATGCAGAAGGGAGCAGCAGCCCTCCTGCTTTCTAGAGAGAAGCACAGAATTGTTTGGGTTACAAAAGGCCTTTAAGTTCATAGAGCCCAAACTTTATTGAACTCTGCCAAGGCTGGGGTTAAACCATGGCCCCCAGCACCACATCTACAAGGCTTTTCAACACCTCCAGGGGTGGGGATTCACCTGTCTCCCTGGGCAGGTTGTTCTAATGTTTTCAGAACCTATTCAAGGAAGAAGCTTCTTCTAATGGCCAACTTAAACCTCCCCTGGTGTGACTTGAGGCCATCTCTTCTTTTTACTTGGGGGAAGAGACCAACCCCACTTGGCTCCAACCTCCTTTCAAGTGAGCTGTAGAGAGCAATGAGGTCTGCCCTCAGCCTCCTTTTCTCCAGTCTAAACACCCCCAGGTCCCTCAGCTGCTCCTCACCAGCCTTGTTCTCCAGCCTCTTCAGCAGCATCGTTGCCCTGTTGTGGACAAACTCCAGCTGCTCACTGTCCTTCTTGATGAAAAGCTCAACATGAGCCTGCAGTGTGAGTGCAGCCCAGACAGCAACCGAGTCCTGGGCTGCATCAAGAACAGTGTGGCCAGCAGGGCAAGGGAGGGGATTCTGCCCCTTTACTCTGCTCTCGTCAGACCCCACCTGGAGTACTGTGTGCAGTTCTGGAGCCCTCAGCACAGGAAGGACATGGAAGTGTTGGAGCGGGTCCAGAGGAGGCCACAAAGATGCTCAGAGGGCTGCAGCAGCTCTCCTATGAGGACAGGCTGAGAGAGTTGGGGCTCTGCAGCCTGGAGAAGAGAAGGTTTCGAGGGGACCTGATAGTAGCCTTCCAGGATCTGAAGGGGGATACAGGAAGGCTGGGGAAAGATTATTTACAAGGTCCTGCAACGACAGGACAAGGGGCAATGGGCTTAAACTGGCAGAGGGGAGATTTAGACTGGATGTTAGGAGGAAGTTCTTTACAGTGAGGGTGGTGAGGCACTGGCACAGGTTGCCCAGGGAGGTTGTGGCTGCTCCCTCCCTGGAGGTGTTCAAGGCCAGATTGGATGAGGCCTTGAGTGAGCTGTGCTAGTGGGAGGTGTCCCTGCCTATGGCAGGGGGTTGGAACTGGATGATCCTTGAGGTCACTTCCAACCTTACCATTCTATGATTCTTGGTAGTCAGGGGCCCAACCCTGTGCTGCACCTCTGCCTTTAGACAGGAAGAAAGGAAGACCTGCTGGAAACATCTTTATTTTACACACACAGCTCCAGGTGTCTGAAGGCCACAAGAAGTTTCTGTGCAGCTCTGCTATTGCTGATGATATTTCTCTCAAATAATACATAATTATGAGCCTATAAAACTTAAATTAAGCTGCTTTATAGCCTGTTGTAAGCATCACCCTCCCCTAAGCTGTAGGGTAAACTGTGCTTTTAATTTCTATTTGTTATGTTTACACTGTGCAAAGAGATTCATTACAGTAAAAGCTGCTGCTGATTATTTCTTCGAAGGCTACACACATTCTGTGGTCAAAGTCTGCCTGGATCAAAGCAAACAAATCATCACAGTTGTTTGCTTTCGTTCTTCTTGGAAACAGCCAAGTTAAACAAAGTGTAACACAGCTCCACCACTTCCTATAGGTGTCAAACACCACCATGCCAAAACTGGGCCTCTGCTGCTTTCCACATGGATTTAACTCATTGTGGTGCCTGGTTTTGCTTATAGTGTAAATTCTTACTCTGTTTTGTAATGTGTGGGAATTCTAAAGCTGTTGCCTTGGACAGATTCAGATGCTAAAAGGTTTGGCAATGCAGCATCTCTCCTTTGTGTGGTATCTACACAGGAGGTTCATTAGAATCATAGAATGGGAAGGTTGGAAGGGCCCTCAAGGATCATCTAGTTCCAACCCCCTGCCATAGGCAGGGACACCTCCCACTAGCACAGGGCACTCAAGGTCTCATCCAACCTGGCCTTGAACACCTCCAGGGAGGGAGCAGCCACAACCTCCCTGGGCAACTTGTGCCAGTGTCTCACCACCCTCACTGTAAAAAACTTCCTCCTAACATCCACTTTCAATCTCCCTTCTGCCACTTCAAACCCATTGCCCCTTGTCCTGTCGTTGCAGGACCTTGTAAATAATCCTTCCCCAGCCTTCCTGTAGGCCCCCTTCAGATCCTGCAAGGCTACTATCAGGTCACCTCGAA
>VWZE01020933.1:15301-57783 GCA_013396675.1 Eubucco bourcierii | reverse complement strand
AACAAAGCCTCCCACTCACCCACCCCAGAGCACAGTGTCACTGCAGGGCTACAGCAAAACAAAGCCTCCCACTAACCCACCCCAGAGCACAGTGCCACTGCAGGGCTACAGCAAAACAAAGCCTCCCACCCAGCCCAGAGCACAGTGCCCTTAAGAGGACAAAGAGTCTGGACTGAAGGGTGCATCTCCTTTCATATTTCTGTACCTGGCCATGCCAGAATCTCCTGCTAAGAGGCATAAACTCCTCCTAGTTCACAGAATCACAGCATGGCAGGGGTTGGAAGTGATCTCTGAAGATCATCAAGTCCAATCTCCCTGTCAGAGCATGGCCACCTCAAGCAGATCACACAGGATCACATCCAGGCAGACCTTGAAGTCTCCAGAGATGGAGACTCCACGACCTCTCTGGGCTGCCTGCTCCAGGCCTCTGCCACCCTCAAAGTCAAGAAGTTTTTTCTCATGTTTAAATGGAACTTCCTATGCTCAAGTTTCTGTCCACTGCCTCTTGTCCTGGCACTGGGGACCATTGAGAAGAGTCTGGCCCCATCTTCCTGACACCCACCCCTCAGATATTTGCAAGCACTCATAAGCTCACCCTTCAGCCTTCCCCAGGCTCAGCAGCCCCAGCTCCCTCAGCTTCTCCTTGTATGACAGCTGTTCCAGTCCCCTCAGCACCTTAGTGGTCCTGCACTGGACTCTTTCCTGTCATTCTTTGTCCTTCCTGAGCTGGGGTGCCCAAAACTGGAAAACTGCTCCAGTTCTCAGTATGCCAGAGCAGGAAGATGAGATCTAGCCCTAATCTGCACCCAGCTCAGCACTTCTTTGTCATTCAGACACCTCCCAAACCTGCAGCAGCTGTAGGACAGCTGACCCTAGAGCAGAGAAACAGACAGCAAAGGGAAAAGGCTGCTGAGCTGCAGTGGGACAATGATCTGTAAATGGAAAGGAAAGTTGGTGCAGCTCCTCTGGGCTGAGCTGAGGAAGCTGCCTCTTGCATTATCTAGCACAGCTGCTGCTTAAGTGTGCAAGTTGTGATGAAAACCTTGATCAGCTCAGCATCTGGGGTACAACAAGTGTCATTTAGCCACTGGACAAGCTCCAGTTACATCAATGTCCTCCAGCCACACTACCAGATCACTTTTTTCTCCCTTAGACAATCCACTGAACCCAAGGAGCATCAGTGCTACAGCATCAGACTTGTGCCATCCCTGCAGCTCACTTTCTTCTTTTGGCAGGCAGGAGGATGAGACACTGCAACAGCTTGTCCCTCCCTGGAGGTGCTGAAGGCCAGGCTGGATGAGGCCTTGAGCAACCTGGGTTAGTGGGAGGTATCCCTGCCCCTGATGGAGGTTGGAGTGGATGATCTCTGAGGTCCCTTCCAACCTAAGCCACTCTTTGAGTAGTGATGAGATCTGTGGGAGAGCTGAGGACACAGCCTGCTTCCAAACTTGATCCTGGGCAAGCAAGACTTTGTCATGGAGCATTAGTTCAAATGGGAAATAAGGAGACTGTAGAATCATTAGGGTTGGAAAAGACCTCCAAGACCACCAAGTCCAACTGCCAACCCATCACCACCATGGCCATCAAACCATGACTATGTATTTTTTGAACACCTCTAGGGATGGTGACTCCAGCACCTCCTTGGGCAGCCTGTTCCAGGTTTGACCACTCTTTCAGTACAGAAATTTTCCCTAATGTCCAACCTAAACCTCCCCTGGCACAATTTGAGGCCACTTCCTTTTCTCCTCTCACCAGCTACTTGGGAGAAGAGACCAACCCCCACCTCACAGGAGTTGTACAGAGTGAGAAGGGTCTCCCCTGAGCCTCCTCTTCTCCAGTTCCCTCAGCTGCTGCTGTCGTGTGTGTATTTTACCTCCAGGAGTCGTCTGTGCCTCATCTCCTTGCTCTGGCCTTCCATCATGTGAAGCCCTGAAAGGACCACGAGGTCTGGCTGAAACTCATCCAAGCTGGACACAAACACTTCCAGCATGTTCAAGGCACCGTTGGACAGGTCGTGGGAGAAGATGAAGCGGTTGGCGTTGGGAGCTCTCACCTGGCCCCACTCTTCACCTAGGGTCAAACAAATGCAAGCAAGGGCCCTTAGAAGGGAAGCAGGCCCAACCACATGTCTGAATCACAGCATCACAGAGTGTCAGGGGCTGGAAGGGACCTCCAAAGCTCAGCCAGTCCAACCCCACTGCCAGAGCAGCATCACCCAGAGCAGATCACACATTAACGCATCCAGGTGGGGTTGGAATATCTCCAGAGAGGGAGACTCCACAACCCCCCTGGGCAGCCTGTTCCCACACTTTAGGATATCCTGCTAGAATCATAGAATGGGAAGGTTGGAAGGGACCTCAAGGATCAGCCAGTTCCAACCCCCTGCCATAGGCAGGGACACCTCCCACTGGGACAGGTCATTCAAGGCCTAATCCAGCCTGGTCCTGAACACCTCCAGGGAGGTTGTGGAGCACAGAATCACCCAATGGGATCTTTGATCACATTGGGTGATTCTGTGCTCCACAACCTCCCTGGGCAACCTGTGCCAGTGTCTCACCACCCTCACTGCAAACAACTTCCNTTCCATGTCCTTCCTGTGCTGGGGGCTCCAGAACTGCACCCAGGACTGCAGGTGGGCTCTGAGGAGAGCAGAGCCAAGGGGCAGAATCACTCCTCATCCAATGTGGCCTTGAACACCTCCACAACCTCCCTGAGCAACCTGTCCTCTTGGTTTCCTTAGGCTGTAGTGAACAAGGACACAGAACTGAGGGGAAGTCAAGAGAGCAGCATAGCAGCAAAATGCAGCAATTGCCTGGGGCACAACAGGAAGAAGCTTCAGAAGACTTTTAGATGCCTGTTCACCTGCCACAGCTCCCTGAAGCACCTGGAATCACCAGAGGAGACCAGTGCCAGCTGCCAGCACTGACCATTTACAGAGCCCTGCTGGAGCTCACCCATTCAAACCCAGCACCTTCACAGACAGGAGCATCTGGATGGCATTTGGGGCACACAAAATCACTGCTGCTGTGTGCTGAGCAGCAGCTAAAGTGCTAGGCCCAAGAGGATGGGGCCAGACTTTTTGCAGTGGTGCCCAGTGACAGGACAAAGGGCAATGGACACAAACTGCAACCCAGGAGGTTCCATCTCAACAGGAGGAGAAACTTCTTTGGTGTGAGAGTGCAGAGCCCTGGAGCAGGCTGCCCAGAGAGGCTGTGGAGTCTCCTCCTCTGGAGGGATTCCATCCCCACCTGGACACTGTGATCCTGGGCAGCCTGCTCTGGGTGACCCCAGTTAGTAGGAAGGTTGCACCAGATATCTCCAGAGGTCACTTCCAACCACTATCAAGCCAGGATTCAGGAATCCTATTCTCATCTGACATCCAGCCTTTGGCAAGGTACCTGCTTGATACTCCAAGATGAGATGGAATTCATCCCTTTCCTGCATGGATTCAGGAGGCACAACCACGTTGTCATCAAGAAGTTCATGGAGCTTAGGACCAACTGGGCCACAAAGGAGGATCTGAAAACCAAGAAAGCAAGAGAAAACAGCCAAGGTTTGCCTGGCACCACGTACAGTGCATGGAAGCATCACCCAGGCAGCTGATGAAAAATAGAATAATCCAACTTCTAAACATCAGCTCTGCTCTTCTGCTTGTAAGGTCAACCCTTGTGTTCCACCACAGCCTAAGAAACAACTGCAAGGTCCCCCCAGATCTGCAAGGAAGTCACAGAATCATTCAGGTTGGAAAAGAGCTCTAAGATCACCAAGTCCAACCTTCTACCCAGCGCCTTCATGACCACTAGGACCATGCCTCTAAGTGCCACATGTGCCACCATGGCACACGTTTCTTGAACACCTCTCCACCACCTCCCTGAGCAGCCTGTTTCCATCCCTGACCACTCCTGAACCACAGAAATTGTCCCTCATTTCCAACCTAACCCTTCCCCTGGCACAATTTTAGGTCATTTCCACTCATCCTGTCTTTAGTTACTTGGGAGAAGAGGCCAACCTCAGCTTCACTCTGGCCTCCTTTCAGGGAGCTGCAGAGAACAATGAGGTCTCCTCTCAGCCTCTTCTTCTCCAGGCTCTCTCAGCCTCTCCTCCTAAGAGCTGCTCTGCAAACCCCTCAGCAGCTCTGTTGCCTTCAGTCATGTGAGCCCAAGACAAGACAATGAGTCAGGTCACCTTCTGGGATGCCTACCTTCAGGTCTGGGTTTGTTGCCAGCTTCTGACCGATGAGAGCAGCATTTCCTCCAACGTAAAGCTGTGAAACAGACAAAGGCACAGAGGCAGGGCTGGGTGTTGCTGTGCCTCCAGGGCTTTGTGCACACTCAGTCCTCAGCACAGGCTAAAACCCTCCTGAGACTGGAGCCTTTTAGAACAAGGTCTGGCAGCACAGCAGCTAAGAAAGCTTAGTGGGATTTGTAGAAGGATTTGTACAGCTCCCTGTCAGAGCTCCACAAGCTGAGTGAGCCTTCCCTGAGTTTTTCAAAGTTAAATACTCACCTTCAGGTGACAGCCCTGTAAAAATCCATGGATCCAGAACACAAACAGCCCCTCCCTTCCATGCAGCCACTCTGCTGGTTTTTTAGCAAAGCTAAAGTATGTTTACAGTTGTTGTCAAACTGCACCAGGCCTTCCTCCAGTTAGAAATCACAGAGTCACAGAATGCCAGGAGCTGGAAGAGACCTCCAAACCCCATCCAGTCCAACCCTCCTGAAGGGCAGGATCAGCTAGACCAGATCACACAGAAACATATCCAGGCAGGTTTTGAGTACTTCCAGGGAGGGAGACTCCACAACCCTTCCTGGGCAGCCTGTTCCAGGGTTCTGTCACTCTCACTGTGAAAAAATTGAGGTGACACCTGCTACCTGCACCCAATATGAAGTGAGTGCAGCCATGAAAGGTTCTTCAGGAGAGAAAGGACAAACTTTCAAGTAAGAAAACTCTGATGTCAGCCATGAAACCAAGGATTATAGATGTCACAAGGCTCACAGGCACTCAGCAGTGACTGAAACAGGCTGCAGCTAATAATGAGGTGATTCCAGAATAGCAAGCAAGGTATCAGAGGAGAGTCTTGGCCAACAGAAGGCATTTAGAGCTCTTCCTCGCTCTGGGAACTGCACAGAAGGTGGCACTAAGCAGTTTGTAGAGATCAGCTAACTGGCAAGCCAGGTGTATCCAGCCAGACTCAGAAGAGGCAGCATAAATTAGGGCAGCCAAGCTTTGCTCTGGGAAAGGGAGGCTTCAGGCAAAAAATAACTTAATTTCTTACTGCAGTCCAAGAGAGGATATAAATCCTGTGTGAAGCACCTGGAGCTGATGGGTGTTTACAGCTCCTAGCACTGGGATCTACTGCCTCACTTCCTGCCTCATTACAAGGTGTCAGAACCTCTTCTGCAGCACCAGCCCCAGCTGGCTCCCATCTTACACAGCCTTCCTAGGCTGACATTGCAGCTCTGGGAACATAGGCAGGGGGCAGGCACTTAAGAGCCTTACTGTTTGCAGCAGGTGCAGAGGTCCATGGGAAGTCACAGACTCATAGGATGGGTTGGAAGGGACCTTTGAAGGTCATCTACTGCAGCCCCCCTGCAGTCAGCAGGGACATCCCCAGCTAGAGCAGGTTGCTTAGAGCCCCAAACAACCTGACCTGGACAGGTTACAGAAATAGGGCATCTCCCACCAGTCTGGGCAACCTGGGCCAGGCTCTCACCACCCTCAGTGTCAAAGATTTCTTTCTTCTCTCCAGTCCCCCCTTGTCCTGTCACCACAAGCCCTGCTCTCCAGTCCCCCCTTGTCCTGTCACCACAAGCCCTGCTCAGAACTCTGTCCCCAGCTTTCTCATCACCTCTTGGAAGCACTGAAAGGCCACCAGAAGGTCTCCCTGAAGAGCCTTCTCTTCTCCAGGTTGAACATCCCAACTCTCTCAGGCTGTCCTCACAGCAGAAGGGTTTCAGCCCTCACATCCTTGTTGTGGCCACCTCTAGACCCGCTCACCAGGACCACGTTCTTCTTGTGCCGAGGGCTCACGAACACACTCAAATCTACAGCAGAAACTTCTCTCCTAAGCAGTTTGCAGTCTCACTAGACAGGGGATGGAAGCCACCAGTGATGCAGAAGCTGAGCAGTGTGCTCCTCAGAGCTGGCCCCCGGGGGAAGCCATACCTGTGCCCCAGGGTGCTCGGCGGCCGCCTGCGCGATGCGCTGGAAGGACTCCGCGTCGCTGAAGAAGCGCTCGGCAGCCGCCCCCTTCTCCATGAAGTGAGCAAAGGCTTCCTGCAGGTCCTGTTGGGAGTTCAAGACCAGGTGATTTCTGCCATCCCCAGGTTCCAGACCCAGCGCCTCCAACAGCCTCACGCCGGACAGCACCACGTCCACGCAGGCGTTGACGCTGCAAGAGAGGAGGGGAAGCGGTGCTGGGAAGGCAGGGGCGAGGACATCGCCTCCAGCCAGCCACATCTCTGCTGCTGGCAGCCCTCGTGCTGAGGGGGACAACAACCAGCCCAATGGGAAAAAAACCAAACCCCAAAGGCAGATGAATTTTCCTGAGATGCCTTCCTGAGGTGCTCTGCAGAGGAGATGAGGATTTGTCACCTTCTGCTGCATGCAAAGCCAGAGAGCGTGAGCTGTGGGGGGGCTGAGGGTGGCTGCCTGCGCTGCAGGATCTGGTGCACTTCATTTGCTGCTTTAGGCTTGCCCCAAAATACTGTTCAGAATGCTGTGGCCAGTTCTGGGGCCCTCAATACAAGGATGACATGGACCTGCTGGAGAGGGTCCAGGAAGATTACCAGAGGGGACCTGCTGGAGAGGGTCCAGGAGGATTACCAGAGAGTTGGAGAACCTCTCCTGTGAGGACAAGCTGAGAGAGTTGGGGTTGTTCGGCCTGGAGAAGAGAAGGCTGCAGGGAGACCTCAGAGCTACATTCACTATGTGAAAGGGACCTACAGGCAGGCTGGGGAGGGACAGTTTAGAAGGGCCTGTGGGGATAGGCCAAGGGGCAGTGGTTTGCAACTGGAGCAGGGCAGACTGAGGTTGGACATCAGGAGGAAGTTCTCCACAATGAAGGTGGGGAAATACCAGAACAGGCTGCCCAGGGATGTGGTTGAAGTCCCACGCCTGGAATCATTCAAGATCAGACTGGATGTGGCCCCTGTGTAGCCTCCTGTAGCTGGAGGTGTCCCTGCCCAGTGCAGGGCAGTTGGACAAGATGCCCTTTGAGGGTCTCTCCCAACCCAATGGAGTCTGTGCTTCTAAACCAAGAGAAGGCCCAATGAGGATACCCTTTCCTTGAAATAAAGCTTTTCAAAAGCTACATTTCAGGTTTAAAACTTAAAACTGCAGTTCAGGATTTCAAACCAAACCTGAGAGTATGCAAGTCTAGTTCAGCCTGGAGTGCCAACTGCTCCCAACAGCAGCTCAAAGCAGGCAGACAATTGCCCTGCAGGTAGGCTGGCTCTGTTTGTGAGGAGCCAGGAGAGCAGTGTGCCAGCTCAAACACTGAGAGCTGCCACTTCCAAAGGCCCCTCTCAAACACCCAGAGATGGCAGCCTGCCTTCACTCAGCCACTGGAAACAAGAAGAAGCAGCAAGAACCATTTCAGCAGATCCAACCTTCATGTTGCATCTAACCTATGGCTCAGACCTTGCAGTCCTCCTCTCATGTCAGTCACCTGTAGTTAAATGCAGTCTAACACATACTGGAGAACAGGAAAGTTTCTGGGCTGGAACCAGGTCCCCAGGATGAAATCTGATGAACACTTTCTTTGTTTCTACTCCTTGGTTTCAGAGATATCAGAGAATGATAAAATAATTTTGGGTTGGAAAGGACCTTCAAGACCAACCAGTTCCAACCCCCTGCCATGGGCAGGGACACCTCCCACCAGCCCAGGTTGCTGAAGGCCTCACCCAGCCTGGCCTTTGACACCTCCAGGCAGAGGGCATCCACAGCCTCCCTGGGCAACCTGTGCCAGTGCCTCAGCACCCTCACTGGAAAGAATTTCTTCCTCATCTCCACTCTCAATCTTCCCTCTCCCAGCCTGTCCCTCGTCCTGTCACTCCCAGCCCTTATCAAAAGTCCCTCCCCAGCTCTCCTGGAGCCCCTTCGGTACTGGAAGGCTGCTCTAAGAACTCTACTCTAATAAACCTTCTCTTCTCCAGGCTGAAAAGCCCCAACTCTCCCCCACAGGGGAAGTTTTCCAGCCCTCCGAGTATCTTTGTGGCCTCCTCTCCAGCAGCTCCAGGTCCTTCTTGTGCTGGGGGCCCCAGAGCTGGAGGCAGTGCTGCAGGTAAGGTCTGAGCAGAGCAGCTGCTCTCCCTGCTCTGGCTGCAGCCAGCACACAGCTGGCTCTGGGCTGCCAGTGCCCAGTGCAGGCTCAGGTACCAAACACTTAACCAAGATTACACCACCAGTGCTGAGGCATCTTCTAGAGTTGCTGCCATGGGCAATCTGTGTCACTCTGCCCCAGGCTGCACTGACTGGGATCCCAATGATCCAGAAGGCTTTTCCAGGATCTCTGCCTTGTCTCCTGCCTGTCCATACCAGGCTCCATGCACTGTCAGCATGAAGCATGACACTGATTAGCTCCCTCCTTGGCAGTGACCTTTCATGCATGGCTTGGGCCGCACCGCACCACGGCTGCGTCGCACACGAGAAGGGGCATGAAATACCCTGAGGCTGCTCGGTGCAGGGAGGAGGCAGCTCAGAAATCCTGGGTACCAGGCATCGTGGCATGCACCAAGGAGAGAAACCTCTCTCTGCATACAGCAGAGAGAGCCAAGGCAAGCTCACACCCAAGCAGCATCTGAGCCCCAAAGCTCAGTGCAGCTGAGGGTCACCAATTCTGTATTTTAATGACTTCCTCATAAATGGAAGGGGACAGAAATCAGTTCATGATGCCTTCAAGTGAGACAGCTCAAATCATGTCCCAAATGTATGTCTTCTCCCTCTCTGCCATTCCTCTCCTGACACACTTAGGAGAATCAGAGAATTATTTCATTTGGAAAAGCCCTCCAAGATCATCCAACCCAATCATCACCCCAACGCCACCATGGGTATCAAACGATGCCCCCAAGTGCCAGAGCCACACGTTTCTTGGTGACTCCACCGCCTCCTTGGGCAGCCTCTGCCAATCCCCGACCACTCTTGCAGCAAAGAAATTGTTCCTCATCTCCAACCTAACCTCCCCTGGTACAATTTCAGGCTATTTCCTCTCCTCCCATCCCCTGAGACTCCGGAGAAGAGCCCAACCCCACCTCACTGCAGCCTTCATGCTTTTCACACACTGCCTTAGCAGCAAGGACATAGATTCCTAGAACAGCTCAGGTTGGAAGATGCCCTGAAGATCATCTACTCTAAGCTCCCTGCCATGGGCAGGGACACCTCTCAACTAGGCCTCATCCAGCCTGGCCTTGAACACCTCCAGGGAAGGGGCATCCACAACCTCCCTGAGCAGCCTATTCCAAAGTCTCACCACCCTCCTACTGCAGAACTTCTTCCTCAGCTCCACTCTCACCCTGCTCTGCCTCAGGTTCAATCCATTCCCCCTTGGCCTGTCTATAGACACCGTCAAGAAAAGTCTCTCTGCAGCCTTCCTGCAGGATCCCTTCAGGCACTGGCAGGCAGCTCTAAGGTCTCCCTGGAGTCTTCTCTTCTCCAGGCTGAACACCCCCAGCTCCCTCAGCCTGTCTGCTATGAAGCAGAGCTGCTCCAGCCCCTGGTTCATCTCTGTGGCCTCACCCCAGCTGCTCTGTGTCCTTATGCTGGGGAACCAGAACTGGAGGCAGTCTCTGAGGTGGGGTCTAGTGAACTGCGTTTGCTGCCGAGCGCTGAGCCTGCCATGTGTCTGTGTCTGTATTACACACATGTGTGTTTGGGTGCTTTAAAACAAAGCAGCAAGGCAAAAGATTAAGTGAGGCACTGGAAAACCTATTTTGAAGTCTCCTTCTCTGAAGACTTTCCAAACCTGCCTGGATGTGTGACCTGCCCTAGGTGGTCCTGCTTTGTCAGGGGAGTTGGACTGGATGATCTCTGGAGGTCCCTTCCAACGCCTACCATGCTGTGATCCTGTGGTTCACTGGAGAACATCAGCATCCACTGCAACACAAGAGCAAGGCAAACTCCAGCCAGCACTGTACCAGTTCCACAGGCAGCCAAGTAGGGTCACTTCTTCCAGCCCTTGAAGGCCAAATCCTCTCCTCAAAGTCATGTCCTTATACTTGCAGGAAAGTGAGTCAAGCACTATACATAAGAGCCACATAAATGGTGAGGCTTCAACACCAGCATTTAAGTCAAGGTTATCTTCCTGAACTTTCCCCTTGCCCTCCTTCCAGTTTAGAAAGAGAAAAGGTGTTGGATTTCATAGAATCATAGAATGGGAAGGTTAGAAGGGACCTCAAGGATNCAATAGTCCCTCCCCAGCCTTCCTGGAGCCCCCTTCAGATCCTGCAAGGCCACTCCAAGCTCTCCTGGAAGCCGCCTCCTCTCCAGGCTGCAGAGCCCCAACTCTCTCAGCCTGTCCTCACAGCAGAGCTGCTGCAGCCCTCTCAGCATCTTGGTGGCCTCCTCTGCACTGGCTCCAACACTTCCATGTCCTTCCTGTGCTGGGGGCTCCAGAACTGCACCCAGGACTGCAGGTGGGGTCTGAGGAGAGCAGAGCCAAGGGGCACAATCCCCTCCCTTGCCCTGCTGCCCACACTGCTCTTGCTGCAGCCCAGCACACAGTTGCTGTCTGGACTGCACTCACACTGCAGCCTCAGGTTGAGCTTTTCCTCACCCCAGACCCCCAGGGCCTGTTCCTCAGGGCTGCTCTCTGCCATTCCCCACCCAGCCTGGAGCTGTGCTTGGCATTGTGCCTACCCAGGTGCAGGATCTTGCACTTGTGCATGCACGAGGACTTCAATGTCTACTGCTTTCTCCTCTCATGTCCCTCCCTTGACTTCTTCCTTTGCATCTCTGCTGTGAATCAATGACAGAACAAGAGGAAATTGCCTCGAGCTGCAACAGGGGAGGTTCAGAAAGCGAAAAACTTCTTTGCTGCAACAGTGGTCAGGGATTGGCAGAGGCTGCCCAGGGAAACGATAAAGTCTCCTTCCCTGGAGGTGTTCAAGAAACCTGTGGCCATGGCATTTGAGGACATGGTGTAATAGCCACGGTGGTGTTGGGCTGACAGTTGGACTTGATCTGTGAGGTCTTTTGAAACCAAAACAATTCTATGATTCTGTGACCTCTGTCATGAAGGCTTTGCTCACTTCTCCACTTTACATTAAGGGATGGATTGTAAAGGGACATTTAAAGGTCACAGAGCCCAATACCCTCATAGTGAGCAGGGACATCCCCAACTAGAGCAGGTTGCTCAGAGCTCCAAACAACCTGACCTGGAATGGTTCCAGGTATGGGACATCTCCAACCTCTTTGGGCAACCTGGGACAGTCTTTCGTCACTCACTGTAAAGAAAATTGCTCCTCCTTTCCAGTCTGAGTCTCCCTCTTTCAGTTCAAACCATCCCCCCTTCTCCTGTCACAGCAGGTCCTGCTCAGAAGTCTGTCCCCAGCTTCCTGATCACCCCCTGAAGCACTGGAAGGCCACCAGAAGTTCTCCCTGAAGCCTCCTCTTCTCCAGACTGAACAAACCCAACTCTCTCAGCCTGGCCTCGCAGCAGAGATGTTCCAGTCTTGGATCATTTTGCGGCCTCCTCTAGCCCCGTTCCAACAGGTCCCTGTCAGTGCTGAGGACTGCAGAGCTGAATCCTGAAGGGCAGAATCCTCCTCCTGCCGCCTGGGTGCTGGCCCATTCCCAGCTTTTCACCCACCAAAGAGGTCCACACAGCCGTGTCTTTTGTACCTATTTATCGCTAGATTGTGCTTCCCAGCTGCCACCTTCCCAGGGCTGGGCCAGCAGCCCTGAGTGCCTCATACTCCATACATCATTTGTCTCACAGACAAGTCAGCTGGGGATCAGCTCCCCAGGGGCAGGCTTGCCAGCCAGGCCTGAGGCATGCGGCACATCCACTAAAACCACCAGCACAAGACTTTCCTGGTCTATCCCCTCAGCCAAGGCCCACCTCTGCCTAAGCCGTGCAGCGGGTGTGTGCCAGGGGCTGGCTCGGGGAGTGTCCTCGGCTGGCAAACCACAGCTCTGGAAAATTAACAGCGCCCAGGGAGTGCCCAGCTGCCTTGGTCTGAGGTCTTCCAGCACGGCAGGGATGAGCCTCTACCCCTGCGCAGCCTCCTGTGATCAGCTTCGAACCTCGCAGCGATGCAGGGGAGCCGACAGCTGCAGGCCCGGACCCATCCATACAGCTCCATGGCTACACANNNCAGCCCTCCCGCCCCGCCGCTGGGGGCGCTCTCCCCACCCCGCCGCCAGAGGGGCTCTGCCCCTGCCCCGCCGCGCGCGGCCGGCACACCTACCCCACGGCGACGCGCGCCCATCCGCGGGCCGGGCGGACGATGGCCGCCTGCCAGGCCGCCACCATGCGGGCCTCAAGGGAGCGGGCACCGCGCAGCCCCCCCAGCAGCGAGGCGGAGAGGTGCCGCAGCGCCGAGGGGGACAGCTCGGGGCTCAGCAAGCAGAGGTAGCCCAGAGCCAGGGCCAGCAGGCCCACGCACACGGACCTCTGCCACATTGCGGCGCGGACGCTCCCGCCCCTCCTCCACCGGCCACGTCTGAGGCGGGGCGCGAGCGACCGGCGCCTTCTTTACGCCGCCTCCGTAACGCCCCGCCCCCGCCGGCCGCCCGTCGTCGTAAAGGCGCTTCGGGAAGCGAGGCGGGCTCTACGCGAGCGGCGTGGCCTCCTCCCCCAGCGCAACCTACGTATCTCCGCCTGCGTGAGTGAGGTACAGGAATGAGGCGGGAAGGCGGCTGTAAGCGCGGAGGCGCGTTGTGAGGGCAAATGGCGGGAACGGCGGCCGCCTCGGAAGAACCTTCGGTGTCCTATGGACAGGCTGGCCTGGGAGAGCCGGCAGCGGGGAGACTGCAGCGAGCGCTGCACCAGTGCTGCTGCTGCAGGCAGGGCATGGCCCGCACAGCGTTAGCAGCACTGAGCTGGAGTGTGTCCGGGGGCACTGTGCCCAAGCAACGTACCGCTTCACTGCTCCCCTGGCATCCTCCTCACGCCTGCTCCTTTCCTCTCAGCCCTGCTGCTGAGGCACTTGGTGCCACGGCTTACGTAATTAGAAGGTGCTGGGTGATAGGTTGGACTGAATGATCTGAAAGCTGTTTTCCAACCTGGTTAATTCTGTGACAGTAACAAAAAAGAACCTGAAGGACACAACCCAAGGGTCAGTTATGCTGTCATAGTAACTGCTGCTGTAGATGAGCTGTTGACTGATTATGAACCCCTGTATACTAGAAAGAAGACAACCAACCAACAACAACAACAAAAAACCCACAACACAAAACCCAAAGTCACAGCTCCATTTCTGCTGTTTGTTTTGTGAAAGGAGCTGACAATCACTCACAACACAGAGCTGAATAAGAAAATCATCAGCTGCCTCAGCCAACGCAGCGTGGTGTGCAGTTGTCAAACTCTCCTGGATTTTGTCACAAGCCATGGAGCTAACGTTTCTGAAGCAGCCCAGAAAAGCTCCCTGAATGCCATTAAGAAGGGAAACCTCCCTTCTGAGTCGTGATGCCACCTCTGTGACGGGCTGAGGCAGACTACAGAGAACTGCTCCCTCCTGCTTCGCTGCCTCAGGAGGCATGTGGGCAGATCAGAGAATCATAGTATGGGAAGGTTGGAAGGGACCTCAAGGATCAGCCAGTTCCAACTCCCTACCATAGGCAGGGACAACTCCCACTAGAACAGGTCACTCAAGGCCTCGTCCAACCTGGTCCTGAACACCTCTAGGGATGGGCACTCCACCACCTCCCTGCACAGCCCATTCTAATGCAAATCACTCTGCCAAGAACTTCTTCCTAACATCCAGCCTGACCCTGCCCTGGCACAGCTTGAGGCTGTGTCCTCTTGTTCTGTCCCTGGGTGCCTGGCAGCAGAGCCCAACCCCAGCTGGCCACAACCTCCCTTCAGGTAGCTGCAGAGAGCAATGAGCTCTGCCCTGAGCCTCCTCTTGTGCAGGCTGCACACCCCCAGCTCCCTCAGCCTCTCCTCACAGGGCTGTGCTCCAGGCCCCTCCCCAGCCTTGCTGCCCTTCTCTGGGCACCTTCCAGCACCTCAACATCTCTCTCGAATTGAGGGGCCCAGAACTGGACACAGCACTCAAGGTGTGGCCTGAGCAGTGCTTAGTACAGGGGGCAGAAGGTCTTCCCTGGTCCTGCTGGCAACACTGTTCGTGATCCAGGCCAGGATGCAAGAAGGCCAACGGCATCTTGCCCACCTGGGCACACTGCTGGCTTATGTTCAGCTATCAACCATTACCTGCAGGTCCCTCTCTGCCTAGCTGCTCTCTAGTCACTCTGTCTCCAACCTGTAGCCCTGCATGGGGTGCTTGTGACCAGTCTTTACCAAAAAAAAATTTTAAAAAATCTTTTTGTTGTTGTTTTTTTGGTGTTTGGGTTGTTTTTTGGTTTTTTGTTTTTTTTTTTTCTGTTCTTGTGAAGTTGCTCTTCAGAGCAACTGAAGACCAACGGTGCAAAAGTGTGCAGGACAGACAAGATGACTGGGACTGGAATTGCAAGGAAAGGAAGGAATAAGAAAGACTCCTCACCTGGCAGCAGATGGTGTGCAGGGGCACTGACTGATTTTTCTGAGCCTTAAATGTTATGATAATGTGATGATCTGTTAAGAACAGACTCCTGAAATCAAGCTAGAGGCCTAACCACCCTCTCTGTTCTGTAAGAAATCCTTCAGGCAGTTTTTTTTTCTCCTCAGATAACTACCTGCTGAAGTGCCCTGTGGAAGACTGATTATCTCCATCTCCTCCCAGACCTAGGTTCAGCTCACCAGAGCTGGCCTGTTAAGATGTAACAGCTCTTCTCCTTTGCTCAGGTGATTTGTGGGGTTTCTCAGGAGGCTTTTTCATTTGAATAGATCCACTGTGGGTTTTTTTGTTTTGTTTTGTTTTTTTCCCCTTTTGGAGCTCTTCCCAGTACCATTTAATCAAGGAATGTTAAGGTTGGACTTGACCTAAAAGATCATCTATTTCCAATCCCCTGCCATAGGCAGGGACACCTCCCACTAGTACAGGTCACTCAAGGCCTCATCCAACCTGGCCTTGAACATCTCCAGGGAGGTTGTGGAGCACAGAATCACCCAATGGGATCAAAAGATCACATTGGGTGATTCTGTGCTCCACAACCTCCCTGGGCAACCTGTGCCAGTGTCTCACCAGCCTCACTGCAAACAACTTCCTCCTAACATCCACTTTCAATCTCTCCTCTGCCACTTCAAACCCATTCCCCTTGTCCTGGCATTGCAAGCCCTTGTCAATAGTCCCTCCCCAGCCTTCCTGTAGGCCCCCTTCAGATACTGGAAGGCTACTATAAGGTCTCCTGGAAGCCTTCTCATCCACATTGATTTTCCACAGCCTCCCTGTGGCAAGCTGTTTCAGTGTCTCACCACCCTCATTGTCAAGAATTTCTTCCTAGTATCCAGCCTAAGTCTGCCTTCCTCAAGCTTCAATTCATTGCTGCTCATCTTGTCACTACAAGCCCTTGTCAAAAGTCCCACCCCAGCTTTCTTGTGGCCACTTTCTGGCAGGCAGCTCTAAGGTCTTCCCAGAGCCTGTACTTATTTAGACTGAACAGCCTCAACTCTCCCAGTCTGTCCCCATAGGGAGGTTCTCCAGCCTCCTCTGATCATCTTTGTGGCCTCCTCTGCACCCACTCCAGCAGTTCCATGTTCTTGTGCTTGGAGCTCCAGAACTGGAAACAGTGCTGCAAGTGGGGCCTCAGCAGAGCAGAGGGGCTGAGTCCCCTCCCTGTCCTGCTGCTCTCCTTGCTTTGGATGCAGCCCAGCACACAGCTGCCTGCTGGGCTGCCAGTGCTCATTGCTGACTCACGGTGAGTGTTTTATCAACCACAAGTCCTCCTCCTTCAAATGCACCCACTTTTGGCCTCTCTAAGCTGCTGGTGTTTGGTCTCCATGAACAATTTTATCAATGAGTCTGCAAAGTTCATAGGAAAATCTGCTTTATGATCTTTATTCCTGCCTACAAAATAGAAAAGGTTTGGCTAAAGGAGAGGAGTTCCCCTGGAGAAGCTGTTCAGTTAAGGGGCTAAAGAGAGATTTGTTTTTCTTGTCATGGAATCACTGAATGGTAGGGGTTGGAAGAGACCTTCAGAACTCAAGTCCAACTCCTCTGCTAGAGCAGGATCACCTAGGGCAGGTCATACAGGAACATGTCCAGACAGGTCTTGAAAGCCTCCAGAGAGGAAGACTTCACAGTGTCCTTGAACAGCCTGCTCCAGTGCTCCAGCAGACTTATAAGCCAGTGCAGATCTAGAGTTGCTTCAGACTGTGAAATCAGACAGCTAAGAACTGCAATCTACAACCCAGCTCCTTACTGAGCCACCCAGCACCCCACAGATTCTAGTCAGAGGTAATGGAGAGGGATGCTGTTGCTTCATAGGAGTTGGATTGACTAATAGGTGTTAATTAAAGTACCTGAATAATTATGGAAGCAGCATGCTGGTGGCTTTTGCTTCATTGCCATGTGTCATTTCACAGATCATGATGTAGACTTTTCCCCTGGACTGCTTTTATTAAAATTGAGGGGAAGAGAAAGGTCAGTTAGTGGATTTTAGAATGGGAAGAGTTAAATCCAAACTCGATGTCAACAGTTTTCCTTTGTTTCTTTTCCCTGGTTATGCAAAGGCCTTTGTGGAAGAAATCCTTTTTCTTGACAGTGTTTCATGGTATGAGCTTCTTGTGACTGGGATTGGGGGGCAGCAGAGGGACAGTGGTTTCAATCAGTCTTCAGTTATTGGAACTGGAACTTGTTCCCTTTGGCAAAAAGAGGAAAAGAGGGGAGAAGAAAAGACTTTGTCTGCAGGAGGAGGACAAAAAACAGGCTTTCTCTCTGTGGAGGGCTGGACACACAGCACATGCTCCCAGCAACCACCTAGAGCTGACAAACCTTCCTGTGTGAGCTTTTTAATGACCAGGCTGAGGTTGCTTCTCTCACCACGAGCTGTTTTTGAGACGTGGCGGGGTTTGCCAGCCTCTGGTTAGGCAGGAGAGAAGAGGAACAGGATGAAGATGAGCAAAAAGGGAGGAGACAGCAGGTATCACAGTCTCACAGTATCACCAGGGTTGGAAGAGACCTCAAAGCTCATCAAGTCCAAGCCATCACCACAGCCCTCCAGACCAGACCATGGCACCAAGTGCCACGTCCAAACCTGCCTTGAACACCTCCAGGGACGCTGACTCCACCACCTCCCTGGGCAGCCCATTCCAGCAGTCAATGACTCTCTCAGGCAAGAACTTTCTCCTCACCTCCAGCCTAAACTTCCCCTGGCACAGCTTGAGACTGTGTCCTCTTCTGCTGCTGCTTGCCTGAGTTAAGAAGGTAGTCTCCCCCTGGCTACAACCACCCTTCAGGTAGTTGTAGACTGCAAGAAGGTCCCCCCTGAGCCTCCTCTTCTCCAGGCTGAACAATCCCAGCTCCCTCAGCCTCACTTCATAGGGCTGTGCTCCAGGCCTCTCCCCAGCCTCGCTGCCCTTCTCTGGAAAAAAAGCCAAAGCTTCCAAAAGCAGCTATGAAGGCCTGTTTCATCTTACTCTAAACTCCCAAGCCTGAAGGCTTTACTCCTTGTTAAGCTGAAATTACATTTTCAAGGGAACTTGTTCCCTTTGACCTACTTTGGCCAGCCCAAGTTGTAGGCTTGAGCACAGTATGGAAGGGGAGGAGGAGCTGTTCCCAAACTTTGAATTCCTTTATTGTAGCTTCGACTAGGTCATGTGTGTGTAATGCCTGGGGCTGCCTCTTTAGCTGCAGCTAATAAACACCAGCAGCACTTCAAGAGAGACAGGCAACTACTGGAGGGAGTACAGCAGATGCTACAAAGGTGCTGAGGGGCTTGGAGCATCTGTGAGGAGCAAAGGCTGAAAGCGCTGGGGCTGAGAGCCTGGAGAAGAGCAGCCCCAGAGGAACACTCAGCAAGAGCTGAAGGGTGAGAGGCAAGAGGATGGGACCAGAGTCTTTGTCAGTGGTGCCCAGTGCCAGGACAAGGGGTGATGGGCACAAACTGGATCTCAGGAGGTTCCATCTGAACAGGAGGAGAAAGTTCTTTGGTGTGAGGGTGCTGGAGGCCTGGAGCAGGCTGCCCAGAGAAATTGTGGAGTCTCCTTTGGAGAACTTCCAACCCCACCTGGACATTGTGATGCTGGGCAAGCTGCTGTGGGTGCCCTGCTTGAGCAGGAGGGCCCAGGTGATTTCCAGAGGTCTGGGATTCTGCAGCCCTAAGGGCAGGATTTGCCCTGCAGACACTGTTAACCTCCTGCCCCATCCCACACTCCTGTCATGGGACTGCCTCTCTCTGCTCCCCAGGCTTCGTGAAGTCAGTTACTCAGGTTTTCTGTATCTCAGTCATGCCTACATGGCTTCACTGCTCTCGGGCTGCTCTCTGAAATCCCACAGCCTCCTGTCTTTGATTCCCAGCCTAGTTTAGTCTGAATTGGAAAGGCTTTGCAGTGGGCAGAGTGCATCCCTCCATCCTCGTGAGATTGGCACCTGCGTTCCTGCTGTGGTGGTCAAAGAGAGCCACCAGCCAAACACACGGAGGGCAGTGGAGGCTGCTGGCATGTCTTCACTGCAGGAGGAGTAGGGAAAAGCAGAAGGTAGGCTTTTTGGATGGATCCTAATAAAGGCCTGGAAAATTCAGGGGATGAAACATTGTGCTGAGCCACGCAGATGAGCAGAGGAACTCTAATTAAAAATACAGACTCTGTGTTGTTCACAGAAACTGGGCAGTGTTCCCCAGCTGAGCTCTGCCAATGCATCTCAGCCCTGGGCTTCAGCACCCACTGCTGCTCTGCTCCCACAGCCATCCACTCAGCTTGGCCAGCACAGCTCAGTCTTGGGGCTGCAGCACCTCATGCTGCTCCAATTCTGGGCCGTTTTGGAGCAGAAAATGCCAAGTCTCTGTGCTGCAGAACTCATTTTCGCTTGCCACCTCAGGGAATACCTAGAGACTTTCATCTAGCTCTGTCAGCAACAGAGGAAAGAGGACATGTGAATATCCAGCCCCCTGCTAAGTCCCCTAATTATGTAGTGATGTGTTAATAACAAACAGGCTTTCATGTCTTGGCAGTTGCAAAATGCTCCTCGGCAGTGTGCTGCTTCAGAAGTGGAGTTGAGCAGGAAAGATGCTAGTCCCAGTTTAAATTACTTAATTACTATCAGCACAGTCTGTGCCCAGAGTCAGTGCAGAAGATGTGCCCAGTATGAAGCTATCAGCTGCCAGTCATCTGGATGTTCTGGAGAACCTGAACCACCACACGAGAGAGATTTGCTCTTGCAGAAGCAAGTGTTTCTGTGCTGACAATCCCTTCCCCCTCCCACCTTACCTCATGGTTGTAAATCTGCCTTCCTTGGAGGCCTCGCCATCCTGCAAGCTCGGAGGGGGAGGTGGAATGCTTTCCATCTTGGCTGCAGCACAGGGGCTGGAGCTGGGGACATCCAAGATGCAAAATCAGACGTTTGATTCCTTTTGAGCCAAATTGCTGGCTGTTGGCAGCGCTAGCGGCTCACACCCTCTGCTGATCACAGAACACACAGCTGCTGGAGCAAGAGCGAGCCACCGCGTGTGCTACTGAGCACTCTGAGCAGTCAGAGTTGGTGGCAGAACAGTCATCTTGATTCTGGAAAAAAATGGTTCAGCTCAACAGCAGTGGTAAAGGCAGGAACGTTGTGGAAGACAGGTTGGGGTATTTACGGCTGAGAGAATTTGGACTGTTTAGCCTGGAGAAAAGGAGGCTCAGGGAAAACCTTCTTGCTGTCTACAACCCCCAGAAGGGAGGTTGGAGTGAGGTGGGGGTTGGTCTCTTCCTAGTAACAAATGATAGAATGAGAGGAAATGGCCTCAGGTTGCACCAGGGGAGGTTTAGATTGGGCATTAGAAGAAATTTCTTCACTGAAAGGGCTCTCAAATGCTGGCACAGGCTGCCCAGGGAGGTGGTTGAATCCCCATTCCTGGAGGTGTTTCAAAGAGGCAGAGATGTGGTGCTGAGGGCCATGGTTTAGCACCAGACTTGGTAGTTAGGTAGTGGTAGGACTCCATGCTCTTAAAGGGCTTTTCTAATTGAAACAATTCCATGATTCTGCCTTTGGCAAGCTAGGAGATGAGTGGCAGATGCCAGATCTTTGGAAGGGAACTGTGAGAACAAAACTCTCAAAATACTTTTCAGTCCTCTAAATGTATCTGGTTTTCATACTGATGGGTGAGTGTGAGGTGGAGTGTACATTGTCACACCTACTTCGGATTCTTTGTTGCATGGATCCATAGAGCCTTTGTTACATAGTTCCTAATATCCACTCAACATCATCTGGGCCTTCACAGCAGTGCCAGGCATTTGTAGTGCCTTGTAATGTTTGGTGCCCATCAAATCTGACCTCAGTACTGGGATACAAAGGGCATTGTAAAACATCATCACAACCTCATGACGTGCCTCACACTAGTAAAGTCGTGGTGTAAAGCCCTGTCAGCAAAATCACAGCATGACATTTACTTCTGTTGCTGCTCAGGCAATCTTCTAAAAGCCAGGTCTCTGAGGAGCCTTCCAGTGAGGCTGTAATTGAAGCCCTTGCTGAGGCAGAAGGCTGTGGAAGAAAGGTTTAGGCAGGGCTGGATAAACTAGAGAAGGTGAAGTATTTGCTGTCCTTTAGGTTTGCTTGCAGTGCTGTCCACGTGGGCTTGTGGAGGGCCAGATCTTTGTGAAAGAGCTTTGGTAAGTGAAAGAGTATTTGCTGTCCTTTAGGTTTGTATGCAGTGCTGTCCACGTGGGCTTGTGGAAGGCCAGATCTTTGTGAAAGAGCTTTGGGAATGGATTGGAGTCCATTCCAATGGTCCATGCTGTGCTGGTTTGAGGTTAATTAGAATATTTTAATGGAGAAAATGGCACTCTAGACTGTGAAAGGAAAACATCATGATGTCTACTTCACTCATACGCTTGCTGGAGAATTGTTTGGGAACACTAACCAAAACAATAGCTAAGTCAGTCTCTCTCTGGCTCTTGCTGGAACAGAAGCTGCTGGGGTGATCTAGCAGCTTCTGGGCTCTGACTCCTCTGCTGATTAATCCTCACTAACCACTTTTCTTCTAACCCCCTTGCCCAATCCTCCTAATTTACCTTGCACGTAAGGCAAACCTTGGGGTAAGGTACAGGGGTGGGGAGAAGGTGAAAGGGTGGTTGGGAGCCCCTCCTGGGGTCTCTGATTTCTGGGAGGGGAGTTGTGTTGCTGTATTACCTTTAACTTGTATATTTCTGTAAATATTCTGTATGTAGTGTAAATATCTGCTGTACATTGTGCTGAGCTGTAAATAGAGCTTCATCATTTAACTTCCAGCTTACTGAGTTCTAGTCTGGGTCATTTTACAAAGTGTGGGGGAGTAGGTAACTCCCAAACCTTCACACATGCCAATGGTCAGGCATAGGAATGGGTTGGAGTAGGTCTGGTTGGGCACTGGAACAGGTTGCCCAGAGAGGTTGTGGAGTCCCCATCCCTAGAGGTGTTCAAGAAGGATGTGGCCATGGCACCAGACGATGTGGTTTAATGGCTGTGGTGGTGTTGGGTTGAAGATTGGGCTCAATGACCTCAAGGTCTTTTCCAGCTGAAGCAATTCTGTGATCCTAATACCTCTGGCTGAGACCACAGCTTTGCCACCAGAAGCACACTGTGGCTGGATTCATTGTTGGATGAAATAGTCATTCTTGTCTCCTGTTTCTTCCTCAGTGCCAATCACCTGTGTGTCTGGAAGGGCCACAGCCTGGTTCTTGGCCATGCCTTTGTGGGGAGCAGTTCTCTCCTGCTGGCTTGGCTGCTTCCTGTGGAGCCATTCCACTCACACAGCTGTGCAAGGATTGTATTGGATAGGGACAATGTAAGGTGATGGTTCCTTTACCCACACCCTGCTCATCCTAGACAGGCCTTACAGCCTGTCCCTGGATGGGCCCTTGGTGCTTAGTCAGAGGAGCCCTAGGGCTGTCTTTGCTCCACCTTCCCAAACCTCCTCTCTTATCATAGAATCATAGAATCATAGAATGGTAAGGTTGGAAGGGACCTCAAGGATCATCTAGTTCCAACCCCCTGCCATAGGCAGGGACACCTCCCACTAGTACAGGGCACTCAAGGCCTCATCCAACCTGGCCTCGAACACCTCCAGGGAGGTTGTAGAGCACAGAATCACAGAATCAAAGATCACATTGAGTGCTTCTGTGCTCCACAACCTCCCTGGGCAACCTGTGCCAGTGTCTCACCACCCTCACTGCAAACAACTTCCTCCTAACATCCACTTTCAATCTCCCCTCTGCTACTTCAAACCCATTCCCCTTGTCCTGCCATTCCAAGCCCTTGTCAATAGTCCAATAGGTTGGAAGGGACCTCAAGGATCATCTAGTTCCAACCCCCTGCCATAGGCAGGGACACCTCCCACTAGTACAGGTTACTCAAGGCCTCATCCAATCTGGCCTTGAACACATCCAGGGAGGGAGCAGCCACAACCTCCCTGGGCAACCTGTTCCAGTGCCTCACCACCCTTACTGTAAAGAACTTCCTCCTAACATCCAGTCTAAATCTCCCCTCTGCCAGTTTAAGCCCATTGCCCCTTGTCCTGTCATTGCAGGACCTTGTAAATAATCCTTCCCCAGCCTTCCTGTAGGCCCCCTTCAGATACTGGAAGGCTACTATCAGGTCCCCTCGAAGCCTTCTCTTCTCCAGGCTGAAGAGCCCCAACTCCCTCAGCCTGTCCTCATAGGAGAGCTGCTCCAGCCCTCTGATCATCTTTGTGGCCCTCCTCTGGACCCGCTCCAACACTTCCATGTCCTTCCTGTGCTGAGGGCTCCAGAACTGCACACAGTACTCCAGGTGGGGTCTGACGAGAGCAGAGTAGTGGCACAATCCCCTCCCTTGCCCTGCTGCCCACACTGCTCTTGATGCAGCCTAGGACTCAGTTGCTGTCTGGGCTGCATGTGCACACTGCAGGCTCATGTTGAGCTTTTCATCAACCCAGACTCCAAGGTCCTTTTCCTCAGGGCTGCTCTCAGCCATTCATCACCCAGCCTGTATTTGTGCTTGGCATTGTGCCTACCCAGGTGCAGGACCTTACACTTGGCCTTATTGAATTTCATGAGGTTGGCCTGGGCACAGCTCTGCAGCCTGTCCAGGTCCCTCTGGATGGATCCCTGCCCTCTAGCAAGTGACTGCGCCACACAGCTTGGTGTCATCTGCAAACTTACTGAGGGTGCACTCCATTCCTCTGTCCATGGCACTGACTCTTCCTCAGCAGCTCCCAGTTCAGTGAGCACAGACTGAAAGGCTGTGGCAGTGGGGTGGCTGGTTCTGCCTCCTCGTGGGTGGCTGATCTGCTGAGTGATGTGCCTCGTGCAGCAGTGTCAGCTGGATGTATTTTACCCTGCTAACTGCAGCCCTGAACCAGGTTTTGCAGTAAATTTGTGCGTTGGCCTACTGAGAGGCAGTGGCTTCTGAATGTCACTGCTGAGACTGCCAAAAGTGTTTGTGTGTTTCATAGTTCATACTGTGAAGTACTCGTGTGCATCCCCCTGCCACCTATTAATGTGCACAACTCATAAATAGCAGTGTCTAGCAAAGCTCTTTGCCCCAGAGCCCTCTCCAGAGGTGTTAGCCACAGAGCTTGCTGTGACAAACTGGCCCTGGTCATTTCCTCATGACAGGAGGCATAAGATGTGGGAGGGTGTGGTATAAAATGAAGGGAGTGGTTTTAATTCTAACTGCACGGAGCTAGATTTGTCTTAATAGGCAGAAGAGGTCTCTAACTTCTCCCACAAAGAGGCAGTGAGCAGAGAAGCATCACAGAATAGCTTAGTTTGGTAGGGACATCAGAGATCATGTACTCCAACCACCCTGCCATGGGCAGGGACACCACTCAACTAGCTCAGGTTGTCCTATCCAGTCTGGCCTTCAACACCTCAAGGGAAGAGGCATCCACAGCCACTCCAGGAAACTCATTCCAGAGTCTCACCACCCTCTGCTGAAGAACTTCTTCCTCAGCTCCCTGCTCTCCCTCAGCTTCAAACCATTCCCACTTGGCCTGTCTCTCTGCAGCATTCCTGTAGGATCTCTTTGGGTATTGCACTACAGCTATAAGGTCCCCCAGGATCAGAAACTTCTTTAGAAGAACCAAGACTGAAGGAAGGAATACACAGAACGGCCAGAAAGTGTTTTATAAACCAAGGGGCATGGGGAGAAGCAAGGGAGGGGCTGGAATGAGATTTCAGAGAGAATCCTGTGTGCTCTGGAAACAAAGCAGAAATGCTGGGTAGAGGGCAGAGCACAATCCCTTCTGGTGGAAATGTGGTTTGAGGTCACTGATGGGAGCATGCAGATTGCCGAGGCTCTGAAAGCGTGAAGTTGCCTTTTGCTGTGTAGTTGTGAGCACCTCTAAGTCTTGTGAGGCTGCATTGCCTGTGTGACCTGCCCTAGGTTCCTTGGCATGGGGGTTGGATTTCATGACCTTCAGAGGTGCCTTTGAACTCCTATCATTCTATGAATCTCTGACAACTTTCTTTTCCCATCAACCTCAAAAGCTATATGGTGTAAAAAATGTCGGTGGAAGAGCAACAAGAATGTTGATTTGGTTCAGCTTCTGTGCAGGAACCACAGAATGCAATCCTAGCTTTGGGTTGGAAGGGAACTTTAGAGGTCAGGCTTGAGCAGGGGTGCTCTGGAGCAGTGCCACAGAGGGCTGAGAAGTCCTTCATGTCCAGACGGTGACACTGAGCTGTGGCTTGCCCTCCCTTTCCCAGACATCGTGCTCCTCAGTGCTGGCAGAGGTGAGAAGGGAGGCTGTATGGCTTGACTCAAGTCCTGCTCTGGAGAGGAGTGCTACAGAGCATGGCTCTTACTTTGAGTGAAGAAGCCAGACAGGGAGACATGTGAGGAAACCCTTCCCAGAGCTCCCTTACATGAAAGGAGCTGATAGCTCTTTGGAGACTGTGACTGATTTAGCACTCAGCTGGCAACCAAAGGGGAGAGGGAGGGCTCTGGGCAGCTACAGAGGACACTCTGCTGGGGAAGGGGCAGGGTGAGCACCTGATGACCAGGCTTAGGGAGTGCCAAAGTAGCTGAACCCTGCTACCAGAGGAGGAGCAGCAGCCTGGGGACAGCTGGGGTTTTGGTGGCAGTGCATGTTACTGTCTGGGTCGAATTCAGCAGGAGACACAGGTGCTGAGCTGGTTCTCACTGTTAAGCTCTTCAGCTCTCAGCTGGGCTCCCATCCAGCCATCCATCACTCCTTGGATTGTGGCCATGGCAAACCAAATGTGATCTGAGAGTTGCCGCCACGGCACAGATATCAAACAGACACTTGGCATTTAATACAAACTGTGGTGGATTCAGGCTGGAAATAGAGATGGGTTGTGCCCTGACTGCTGGGCAGGTGAGCCTGTGGTGGGCACCTGCCTCTCCCTGATGGCTGGGGTCATGGCTTGTAGTAAAAAACACAACCAGATGTTTGGGTGTAACTGTAGAAAAATAGAATCATAGAATTGTCTGGATTGGAAAAGGCTTCCGGGATCATCCAATCCAACCATCAACCCAGCACCACCATGGCCCCAGGTGCCATGGCCACAGGTTTGTTGAACTGTTGGAGTGGGTCCAGAGGAGGCCACCAAGATGCTGAGAGGGCTGCAGCAGCTCTGCTGTGAGGACAGGCTGAGAGAGTTGGGGCTCTGCAGCCTGGAGAAGAGAAGGCTTCCAGGAGACCTAGGAGTAGTCTTCCAATATCTGAAGGGGGCTCCAGGAAGGCTGGGGAGGGACTATTGACAAGGGCTTGGAATNGTGGGAGGTGTCCCTGCCTATGGCAGGAGGTTGGAACTGGATGATCCTTGAGGTCCCTTCCAACCTTCCCATTCTATGAACGCCTTCAGGGATGGGTACTCCACCACCTCCCTGGGCAGCCTCTGCCAACCCCTTGCAGCAAAGTATTTTTTCCTCATCTCCAACCTAAACCTCCCCTGGCACAGTTTCAGGCCATTTCCTCTCCTATCACCTGAGACTAGGGAGAAGAGACCAACCCCCGCCTCACTCCAACCTCCTTTCATGTAGCTAGGTGAGCCCAAATCGATGTGAGGCAGCTCTGAACCCCAGGTAAGCTGAAAGCCAAGGCTGGGGCATGCTTTTTTCCCCCCCCATGATTTGATCACAGGAGTGACAACTGAGCAACCTCTTCTGTTCTTTGTGGTACGACTGACAGATAGAGTAGGGGGAGGTGAGCCTGGCTTTGTTTTCAGCTGTGAAATCCATGAAGGGATGTGTTATTTGTGAATTAATTGATTTAGAGAAAATGGAGTTGAACTATTTGACAAAAGATTCATTTCCACCCACTCCCCAGCTGGCACTCGAGTGCAGCTTAACCAGAGACTGTCAGATTCTCATCAGCCTTCAGCGTTTCCACTGAAATAGAAACTTTTGCCTGGCAGGGCAGAGAGAAGCATTTAAGAGCCTCATGCTGCTCACAGGTAATGGGCAAGAGGTAAGGGAAAGGCAGGACCAGGTCCTGCCCTGCTTCAGATGGGACTGGTGGGTGCTGTGTGACCAGTTCATCAGGGAGCTAAACTTGAATCCCTCTGAGCAGGGATTTAGAGCCATAGAAAAACTCTCAAAGATCATCAAGCCTGAACAGCAACCTAACACCACCAGGGCCACTAAACCATGTCCCCAAGTGCCATGGCCACATGGTTCTTGAACACTTCCAGGGATGGGGACTTCACCACCACCCTGGGCAGCCTCTGCCAATCTCTGACCACTCTTGCAGCAAAGAAACTTCTAATCTCCAACCTTACCCTCCTGTGGCACAATCATAGAATCATAGAATCATAGAATGGGAAGGTTGGAAGGGATCTCAAGGATCATCCAGTTCCAACCCCCTGCCATAGGCAGGGACACCTCCCACTAGTACAGCTCACTCAAGGCCTCATCCAATCTGGCCTTGAACACCTCCAGGGAGGGAGCATCCACAACCTCCCTGGGCAACCTGTTCCAGTGCCTCACCACCCTCACTGTAAAGAACTTCCTCCTAACATCCAGTCTAAATCTCCCCTCTGCCAGTTTAAGCCCATTGCCCCTTGTCCTGTCATTGCAGGACCTTGTAAATAATCCTTCCCCAGCCTTCCTGTAGGCCCCCTTCAGATACTGGAAGGCTACTATCAGGTCCCCTCGAAGCCTTCTCTTCTCCAGGCTGCAGAGCCCCAACTCTCTCAGCCTGTCCTCATAGCAGAGCTGCTCCAGCCCTCTGAGCATCTTTGTGGCCTCCTCTGGACCTGCTCCAACACTTCCATGTCCTTCCTGTGCTGAGGGTTCCAGAACTGCACACAGTACTCCAGGTGGGGTCTGACAAGAGCAGAGTAAAGTGGCACAATCCCCTCCCTTGCCCTGCTGGCCACGCTGCTCTTGATGCAGCCTAGGACTCGGTTGCTGTCTGGGCTGCATGTGCACACTGCAGGCTCATGTTGAGCTTTTCATCAACCCAGACTCCAAGGTCCTTTTCCTCAGGGCTGCTCTCCAGCCATTCACAATTTCAGGCCGTTTCCTCTCCTCCTATCACCTGATGCTCAAGAGAACAGACAAACCCCACCTCACTGCAACCTCTTTTCAGGGAGTTACAGAGAGCAATGAGGTCTCCCCTCAGCCTCCTTGAGACCAAACCATCCCAGTTCCCTCAGGCACTCCTCAGAGGGCTGAATGGAGTGGCAGGAGAGCAGTGGCTTTCCTGTTTGTGTCACCACTATCGAAGGAGCAGAGATGCCTTTAAATAGCACAGGAATGTTTAGCAGCTGTGACCTGTGAGAAGTTCAATCTGTATTCCAAGGTCTTCTACAAGGGAGAAGGTCCAGTCCCCAAGGAGCAGTTGTACAATGCCAGTTAGTGCCCCCCAAATGCTGTTGGATGGTGTTGCTGGGGGCATGCTGCAGCCCCTGTCTACGTGACAAGAGAAGGACATGAGCACAGTGCTGTGGCCCTGGGCAGCCTTGCAGATCCCAAACACAGCAAGGCAACAGTCAGGTGCAGGCTTCCTTCTGAGGAAAAGAAAATGCAGAGAAAGAGCCTCAGGCAGATTGTCTGTGCTTGCTTTTGGGTGCTGATCTGTTGGAAAGCAGCTCTGAGGTAAAGGACCTGGGAGTGCTGGTAGACAACAGGGTGCCCATGAGCCAGCAGTGTGCCCTCAAGGCCAAGAAGGCCAGTGGCATCCTGGGATGTATTAAGAGGTGTGTGGCTGGTGGGTGAAGGGAGGTCCTCTTCTACCTCTACTCTAATGAGGCCTCACCTGGAATACTGTGTCCAGTTCTGGGCACTCCAGCTCAGGAAGGACAAAGAATGACAGGAGAGAGTCCAGTGCAGGGCCAATAAGGTGCTGAGGGGACTGGAACAGCTCTCATACAAGGAGAAGCTGAGGGAGCTGGGGCTGCTGAGCCTGGGGAAGAGAGGGCTGTGGTGGGAGCTTATGAATGGGTGGGTGTCAGGAAGGTGGGGCCAGACTCTTCTCAGTTGTCCCCAGTGTCAGGACAAGAGGCAATGGACAGAAACTTGAGTATAGGAAGTTCCATTTAAACATGAGAAGAAACTTCTTGACTTTGAGGGTGGCAGAGCTCTGGATCAGGCTGCCCAGAGAGGTGGTGGAGTCTCCACCTCTGGAGACTTTCAAGGCATGCCAGGGCATGTTCCTGTGTGATCTGCTTCAGGGGATCCTGCTCTAGCAGGGGTTTGGACTCAATGATCTTCAGAGATCATTTTCAACCTCTACCATTCTGTGAAGCTGAGAACAAGCTGTGCAAGGCAGGCTTACAGCTGTGAATATTTGCTGCTCTGTCAAGATTGAGGGGCACCAGGGAAGTCCCACTTACTGCCTACAGATACTTAAATAATATACTGCAGCCTCTTGGAAGGACTGACCTGGGTCTGCATGGTGGAAAACTCTGTGAGGTGTTTTTGGGAAGGTGGAAGTGCTAGAAAGACAAAGCAAAGAGATGGATCTGTGTGTCTCAGAGAAGGCTGACCTAAGCGCAGTGTATCTCCATCTGGTCATCTCTTCAGCTCTGGATAGGAGAAGATTCATTTTAGAGATTCCTTTTATCAGTTCTGTGAGGGTTTGTTTTCTTTTTTCATCTGCAATGTCACCCTGGAGGCTTAAACTACAAAGCTGAGTACCTGAAAAGCTCTGTATCGTCTTCACCTTACTGGGATTCACTTCTTTGGTGGAACAACAGCCAGTCTGTGCTTAGGGCTTGAGCTGTTCCACAGCCAAGGGCCTTCAAAAGGGATTCTACCCACTTTTTGCTGTCTGTGTGCCCTGAAGCTGATGCCTCAATGTCACCACAGCCAGTGGTGATGGAAGAACCAAGACAAAAAGAGAAAGTGCTAGGAAGAAAACAATCTCCTATTGCAAGCACACAACAGACCTGCTTCAAGGTGATCCTGTTGGTGTTGGACTGCTTACTGTGGGTAAATCCTGCACTTGGAAGCCAACAAAAGCTGTTGAGCAGATACATTTTTGCTCATACAGCCCTGCAATGGAGTCAAATATTTCACTGAAACCATAAATCCCTGCACTCACTGCAGCTGTAAGAGAGATGAGCCCTGGAGAACAGTGAGCTCTCACTCTGCTGGGACTTGCTGTGGCAGTGTTGATCTGCTGGAGAGGAAGGAGCTGTACAGAAGGACCTGGACAGTCTGCATCAAGTGACCCACAAGGATGAGGCTCAACAAGGCCAAGTGCTGTGTCCTGCACTTGGGTCATGCTCCAGGCTGGAAACTGCCTGGCAGAAAAGGACCTAAGAGTGTTGTTTGACAGCAGCTGAAGATGAGGCAGCAGTATGCCCAGGTGGCCAAGAAGGCCACCAGCATCCTGGCCTAAATCAGCAGTGGTGTGGCCAGCAGGGCAGGGACTGTCCCCTTGTACTCAGCACTGGTGAGGTTTACTCAGGTACTGGATAAGGTTTTGGGTCCTCACTCCAGGAAGGACATTGAGGGGCTGAAGCAGGTCCAAGGAAGGGTCTGGAGAACAGGGCTGGTGAGGAGCAGCTGAGGGAGCTGGGGATGTTTAGTGTGGAGAAGATGAGGCTGAGGGCAGACTTCACTGCTCTCTGCAGCTCCCTGAGGAGGCTGCAGTGAGGTGGGGTTGGGCTCTTCTGCCTAGTATCAGGTGATAGGAGAGGAAATGGTCTGAAGTTGTGCCAGTGAAGGTTTAGGTTGGATATGAAGGAAAAATTATTCCTCCAAACAGTTCTCAAACACTGGAACAGGCTGCCCAGGGCAGTGGCAGAGTCCCCATCCCTGAAGGCATTCAAAAGCTGTGGAGATGCAGTGCTGAGGGATGTGGTTCAGTGGTGACCTGGCAGTGCTGGGCTGACATTTGGACTCAATGATCTTGGAGCTCTTTTCCAACCTAAACAAATGTGACTTTATGGTTACAACCCCGTGTAAGGCAACCTTTTTGTTCTCACAAGCCTGGCATGCACTCACCCACATCTGGCCTCCCACACAGCACATGCAGGAGTTTTCACAATGATGGGGGGGAGAAGGAACAAAACTCTCAAGCCTGGAGAAAATGCCTTTGGTGCCAAGCCAGCAGAGGCTGTGGCTGTCCCAGGAGAGGAAAGCCATCTTCTGCACACCACCTTCAGGTCCTTCAGAGCCACAGGACAGGTCCCTAAGGACATAGAACCTGCTGTAAGAGACAATGTTCATTGCTGCTGTCTGACATGAATGTGGCAGGAAGGAATACTGCAGAACTCCCCCACACATTTTCCACCAGCAAATGGTGGTGAGCCAGGGTAAGGCCTGAGGGCACATCTGGCCAGATGCTGCTAGAGCCCATGCTGGGGAGAGAAGGGCTGAGACATGGCACAGTGCTGTTGCTGGATGCTTATAGAGAGCCTTGGGCTTCTCATTTTCTTTTGGACCAAATGAAATGTTCTGGTCAATTGAACTCCTATTAATTTGTAATTTCTGTTTGCTGACTTTGTTCCAGCACCTGTGGTGTGGTGCTGAACCTTCCGTGGGTGTAGCTGGGTCTGGCTCTGAGGCTGAGGCCTCCTGCAGTCCCTTGTGCTGAGGAAGGGTAGAAGTGTTTGTGTCTAATGAAGGGGCTGGAGGCTTTTCTATATCTCCTGGGGGTGGGGCACCTTTTCTCACACTTAAAAAGTAAAAGGGCCACTGTAGATGAGCTCTGTTTATTCTAGCTATGCACATATTTTTTCATGAAGCTCCTTCATCCATGTCCTTGGCTGCCAGCACCAGGAGCAGTAACTTGGCCTTTAAAGTTACAATAATGATCCCAAGCAGACTCCCTGCAGTGACAAAATTTGGCATTGCTTTGCCTGTGCTTCCCAAAAGTTCTCTCCTGTTTCTTCTCCTAAAGCCTATTATGCTCCTGTGCTGGAGATTTGAGGGAGTGGCAAGTGTCAGAGTGAGGCTGGCAACCAGGTGAGTGCCAGAGGCTCTCCATGAACCCCTCTGCTTCCCAAAGGAAAGAGAAAGGGAAGAAGGGAGAGGCTGATGGGTTGGGAAAGGAACTAACCCATCTGGGATGGAACAAGAGTAATGCCATGGAATAAAGGGTCAGAGACACAAAGCAATATAGAACCCAAGCCCTGATGGCAGTCAGGGCACCATTGGCACCATTGCTGCTGGGGGCAGGCGCTGGGCAAGTCTCAGATTGAACTCAGCAGCAGACAGGAACTGAATTCAGGAGCTGGTTTCTAGAGCAGGATGGGGCTGGAAGGTAGAAGGGACAGAGTCCTGCTAGGACACCAGCCAGCGAGGAAGAGGCTTGGCCCTGTGATCCTTCAGCTTGCTCCTGCAGGTGCCCTCCATGGGCTGCAATCCCTTGTTGGGCAGTTGAGGTTCACCTGTCCTGTCTGCTCTTCCTTGCAGGTGCCACCTGTACCTTCCTGCCCCCCAAGGTGGAGCAGAAGCTGTGGCAGTGCCCTTGGTGTGCCCAGGAGCAAGTCTCAGGCAGAGACTTTCTGCAGCCCAGCCCTTGGCAGTGACTGCCAAACAGCTTCTCCCTGCCAGGAGCAGCCTCTGGCTGTGCAAAGCTGCCCTGAGCTCCAGAAAGTGCCTCGGTGAGCAGAGGCTGAGCTGGGCAGTGCCAGCACTGAGCAGAAGTGGCTCTGTCTCAGAGCAGGACCAAGCTTGCCTGGCCCGCGGGAGAGGGCGCTGCGGGCCCGCGGTGCGCAGCTCGGCAGCCTCTGCCTGCTGCTTGCTTCCTGCTGCTGTCTGATTGCTGCCTTCTCCTGCCTGCCCAGGCTGCAGCCGATGCCCCCAGCACCACACACAGCGGCAGGCAGGAAACAGGCAGCGGAGGATTCACCGCAGAGCTCGCAGATTGCGTTGCTTTGGAGAGGGGAAAAAACGGCGCTGGAAACTTGGCCTGAAAGGGCTGAATAGGGAAGGGAGCAGCTCATCAGTACCCACTTGTGGGAAATAAGAAATTACATTTGGTGAAGAGGTCTCTTGGTCTTGAAGGCTGCTTTTTGGTGGATTACCATGCTTTGGAGTTCAGTTGCTGCTCGCCAGAAAAGAGGATGGGGTCAAATTGGATTTTCTTTCCCTTTTTGGTTCCCATTCTTGCCCGCAAAATATCCAGTCCTGAAGGCTGTCAGGAGGGAGGGGTGGTAGAAATGCTCCGTATCTATGGTGGAAAAGGTGTACCCTGCCACAGGCATTTTTCTCTCTCCATTTCCATGGAAACATGCTAGTGTGGACTTCAGCGGTGTCAGGCAGAGCAGCAGAGCCCTCCAGCCTGCCAGGGGGATCTAATGGTCTCTCTCCAGGAGGAGCTGCTGGCGACAGCACGCAGAAATGTAGCACGGTCTGGTCAGATTTGGAGAGCTGGGCTGACCTGGTCACACAGCACTTGATAGATCACAACAGAGAAAGCAGCTGGGACAAACGTGGGACTTCCAAGTTCTCCTTCCCACCCTACCCCTCCACATCCCATCGCCCCATCCAGCCCCGCTACGAAATCGCTGCAGACCCCAGGCCCCAGTTTTGAATTTCCTGGGGAGTGGGAGGGGTGGAGAGCACATCGTCTGGCGACTGACAGGCTTTTTTTGTTCGGTGCCAGTGCTTTTATTAACCCCCTGCTAGAGCCTTCCCTCTCTCTGCTTAGCTGCCCCCGCTGCGGCGCTGATGAGAGTGTTTGTAGCAGCAGGGCTGCCAGGGGGAGATTATGGGGATCCCGTGGGCAGGGAGCAGTGGCTGGGGCGTGTGCACACAGATTGCTAGCTGCAGCTTCTCCCCCATCTGCCCTCTCTGCTCGCCCAGATACCCTTTATTATCCCTGCTGCCACAGCAGTTGTGTGTCTGAGCCCCTCTGGGGGGTTTGGTATCCCACTTGGCAGGGGGAGGGTGGCAGCAGGGGCGTGTTGCCAGCAGAGAGGAGGAAGGTTAAGGCAAGAGCAGCATCCTCTGTCTTGCACTCTCTGTACAGGCTCTTTTGTTCAACAAAAGAACTTCTTTGGCACAAGCAGGTGCTTCCACTCACAACTCCTCTTCCTTTCTCCTTCTGTAGCAAGGGCCTCACTTCCAGGGCTGAGGATGTCCAGAGAAGAGCATCAAAGCTGGTAAGGGGTTTGGAGGGCACCGTACGAGAAAAGACTGCAGGAGCTGGGATTGTTTAGTCTGGAGAAGAGGAGGCTGAGGGAAGATCTTATTGCTCTCTACAACTACCTGAAAGGAGGCTGGAGTGAAGCTGGTGTTGGTCTCCTGTGCCAGGTAACTAGTGATAGGATGAGAGGAAGTGGGCTCAAGTTGTGCCAGGGGGGTGCTGGAAGAGGCTGCCTAGGGAGGTGGTGGAGTTGCCGTCCCTGGAGGTGTTCAAGAAGCTGTAGTTGTAGCACTTCAGGATCTGGTTTAGTGGTCATGGTAGTTGGGCTATGGTTAGACTCAGTGACCTAAAGGTCTTTTCCAACCTTAGTGATTCTATGAAAACGTTTATCCTAGACATGAGATCAAAGAATTCTGTGTCTCTCTGGGCAGTCGTTTCCTTTTGCCTTTGGATCAGGCTGCTGCTGCTGGTTGATTATTCAAACAAATTAATTTGGGATGTGCACACAAGTTCTAATTAGCTGCAATTATTCACTTATTTCCTCCCTGCTGCCCTCCCACATTGCTAGAAATTTAAAGCTATCACCCTAACACAGTGCCCTGCAAGAATTATCCCCCAGCACAAGCCTGAACCTCTCAATCTCTGATCAATACCTTTGTCTGTCAGCCGCCATTAATTAAACGGAATCTCCCTTCCAGGGCTTTGATTCCTATCACCCCAGAACAGCTTACTGGGTGTTAACAATAGTCTAATACTGTCCTCAAGTGAAAGGGAGGAGCTGGCTGAGACATCAAACCCCAAATCATT
Source organism: Eubucco bourcierii (assembly GCA_013396675.1). Taxonomy (NCBI): domain Eukaryota; kingdom Metazoa; phylum Chordata; class Aves; order Piciformes; family Ramphastidae; genus Eubucco; species Eubucco bourcierii. Next base: position 23,271 of record VWZE01020933.1, on the reverse strand, counting down.
CACTCAAGTGGCATGGAGACTCTGATTGTAAGGCAAGTGATGGGTAGGTGGGACCATGCTCTCTCCTCTAGAGCCTTTCTGCTTCATCCAGGGGGATAACACTGATAACCCTGCTGAGATCAAAGGTGCCAGCAAGGGCGTTGCTCTGTGTGAGCAAGGGAAATCAGAGCTGGGCCCTGCGTGATCATTTAGCTGTCTGCACTGTCTGTGTGGGTGTGTTCTGGTCTTCAGAGGCTTCCTTTTCTTTTTTGCCCAGTGGTTACAGTCTTGGCATTTGCCATGGTTCTGAAGAGTAATTCAATATCGAGAGGCTGCTCTGAGCTTCCTGCCTCTGCGGTCTGTGGTGGTCTGAGCCACTGCTCCAGAGATGCTGTAACAAAGCTCTTAAAAAACAATACCATTGTTTTACTTGAGATTCTTCTGCTGCTTTTAATAACCTTCCACTCTACACACGGAGTGGTAAAAGCCAATAGAAATGTCAGGCCAAGCTGTGCATCAGCGAAGCAGGGACTGAGGCCAAGATTCATGGCTCACTCTCCTCTCCACTGCCTTCCTCAAACAGGAAAGGAGGTCAGATCTAAAAGGGGTGATTTGAATCTGTTCCAGGTCTTAAACCTGAGAGCCTGTACCGTTTTTGCTGATGCTGGCCATGTGTCTCAGCCAGACAGCATCCTCTCCTAGGGCTTCTGCCTTCACATTCTTTTCCAACCATGATTCAGAGTCAGGCTCTCGCTTGCCTGGATGCCTGTCCCTTGCACCTTCACCTCCAGGACTTCAAAAGCCTCAGATCCAAGATCTGGGAGTCTGAGGGCAGCCACTGCTAGCTGCAAAGGGCAAGCAGCTCAGCAAGTCTTCAGGTGATAAGAGGCAGTGATTTCCAGCTTCAAGCCAGCTGGAATAAAGTGCAGCCGCTGATGTTGCAGAGAGTCATGACCCCAGGACTGGGAACAGCAAATCTAACTATGCTTGAGCTCTCCTGCAGTCCCCAGCCTCCAGTTTCAGAAGCACAACTGTCTGGGGCTTTCCAGGACATGTTCCAAATGATAGATGTGCTTTGTTGTGTGCCCTCAGAGGACAGATGACTTTAGAAGTCTAATCAGAGGGGACTAGGCAAGCCGTGTAGGTCAGCTCAGGCTGTGTGCTGCGTGCAGCCTTTGTACAGCACAAGCAGGAGCTTGTTCCCAGTGCTGGAAAGGATGCATTTGGCCTGGCCAGCAAAATTTACACCTCGGTGCTGCATAACGGAGGGAGGAAGAGGCAGGTATGGAAAACCTTGCACTCTGCCCGTGCTGGAGCCCAGGACTGCAGTGGCAGTGCTGGAGGGAGCCGCAGAGCTGCCTGCAGCCTGGAGAGGCCTCTGGTAGCTGCCGAGAGGATTGCAGAGTTCATTCCAGTTCAGTGAGGCAAGCTGCGCTTCCAGGCTGCCTGTCCGCACAGGGCTCTGCTGTTCGAGCCCTACCAGCCTGCCTGCTTGCATCCAGGAATGATGAAAGCTGGAACTGTGGCTAGGCGAATTCCCTAACTTTGACAGGACCTCCAATTAGGGAAGAGAGAGGAGAGCACACAGCGTGCTGGTTGCTGAGCCTGCCTCGCTGGCAGAGCTCGGTGAGGATCTCACAGCGGCTTTGGCGGGGGAGGAGAGGGAAACAAGATGTGAAACGTGCAGGATAAACGGTTGGAGGGCTTTGGCTGGCTGGCTGTTTCCAAACCCTTGTTCCCACCTTTTGCTGAGCGGCAGAACCATACCCAGCTCGTCACTTTCTCTGTGCTTTAAGCTCCAGCTTGTGAATAGCAAATTCTCTGTGATCAGAATGATTTGCTGTACGTGCAAGCCAAAACATGCCCGTGTCTGTGCTACCCACCTAAGGAGGCTGAGTGCTGGGGTTTGTGGTCGAGCAATGAAGTACAGTGCTTTTGTGGGGGAGAACTGTGAGCCCTGGGTTCATTGCAAGACAGGGACAAAGGCCACTTGGCTTTCATCAGCCACTTGAGAAGTACAGGCTTCCCACCACACTCCCGGGGTGAAAGGCTCTTTATTGCCAGGAGAAACTGAAAATTATACAGCAAATAGAGAGGGGAAAACGTGTCTGTGCCTCTGAGTGCTGTGCTGGCTATGACATCACTGAGAGCCAATCAGCAGGCTCTCTTTGTGTCTGCCTTTCTAATAAAGGCCACTTCATCAGGCTCATTTGCAATCATAATTTATTCACCTTCCAGGAACGACACCACCTGCCTCTTAACAGCTGGAGAGAGGCAGTCTGCAAAGGTCTCAAACCTTAAACGAGGTAGCTGTGCCCAGAACATCCCCTGCACTGGCTTGGTGAGAGCTCTGTTCGGGCTGCAGAGAACAGAAGTCATCACTTGTGGGAGTTAACTACCCCATGGCTGAGCATTTGCAGAGTCAGAGAATCGCTGTGGTTGGAAAAGATCTTTGAGATCTTCAAGTCCAAACAGTTCCAGTCTTTGAGAACCCTTTCAGCTAAAAGGTTTCTCCTAAATTCCAACCTAAACCTCCCCTGGTGCAACTTGAGGCCATTTCCTCTCACCCTGTCACTTGTTACTAAGGAAAAGAGCCCAACCCTCACCTCACTACAGCCTCCTTTCAGGGAGCTGTAGAGAGCAATGAGATCTCTCCTCAGCCTGCCCTACTCCAGGCTCAACAATCCCAGTTCCCTCAGCTGCTCCTCCCCAGCCCTGTCCTCCAGACCCTTCTCTAGCTTTGGTGCCCTTCTCTGGACCTGCTCCAGCCCCTCAGTGTCATTATTGGAGTGAGGGCCCCAAAACTGAGCTCACCAGTGCTGAGTACAGGGGGACAATCACTTCCCTACTCCTGCTGGCCACACCATTGCTGATCCAGGGAAGGATGCTGGTGCCCTCTTTGGCCACCTGTGCACACTGCTGGCTCATGTTCTCTTACCATTGACCAACCCCACCCCAGGTCCTTTTCTGCTGGGCAGTTTCCAGCCACTCTGCCCCAAGCCTGAAGCATTCATGGGGTTGCTGTGACCCCAGTGCAGGATACAGCACTTTGGCCTTGTTGAACCTCATCCCATTGCCCTCGACCCATCAATCCAGCCTGGCCAAATCCCTCTGCAGACCCTTCCTGTCCTCCAGCTGATCAACACTCCCACCCAATTTGGTGGCACCTGCAGATTTACTGAAGCTGGCTTCAATCCCCTTATAAATATCCAGGTAATTGACACAGATATTAAAGAGAACAGAAGCCTAAAGGTGCTGAGAGCAGAAGGTGCTCCTTGGGACAGCAGGAGAAGGGGTTGTGGTATGAAGTGTGGCACTGGTGCCACATAACCAGGCTCAGCAAAGCTGGGCAGGGTGTGATGGGTTTCCCCATGCTCCACAAAGGTGTAGAGGGATGAGGCACTGCTCTGAATGGAAAATGGGAGGAGTTTGGCCTTTCTGAATTTCAGGTTGGTCCAAATGAGGGACTGGGATGCCTACACTGGAGGTGCAGAGAGAGACTGAGACACCCAAGTGTTGTATGCAGCTCACTTGCCTGGTGCTAAGCAGGGGAGATCTGAACACACAGGGACATGGTGGGTATGACCTTTGGCAGATGTCACTCAGTTCAGCTCAGGGAAACCTTCTTCCCAGCCTGGGCTGTCTCTGTGGCATCAAGTATGGCATCCACTGCACAGACAGCAAGTGAGAGCCCTAAGTGCCTGTGCAAGGTTCAGGGAGACAGCAGAGCGATGCTGGGGAGTGAGAGCAAAGCATGCAGCAAAGAGAATCATAGAATGGGAAGGTTGGAAGGGACCTCAAGGATCAGCCAGTTCCAACCCCCTGCCATAGGCAGGGACACCTCCCACTAGTACAGGTCACTCAAGGCCTCCTCCAACCTGGCCTTGAACACCTCCAGGGAGGTTGTAGAGCACAGAATCACAGAATCAAAGATCACATTGAGTGCTTCTGTGCTCCACAACCTCCCTGGGCAACCTGTTCCAGTGTCTCACCACCCTCACTGCAAAGAACTTCCTCCTAACATCCAGTCTAAATCTCCCCTCTGCTACTTCAAACCCATTCCCCTTGTCCTGCCATTCCCAGCCCTTGTCAATAGTCCCTCCCCAGCCTTCCTGGAACCCCCTTCAGATACTGGAAGGCCACTGCAAGCTCTCCTGGAAGTCTTCTCCTCTCCAGGCTGCAGAGCCCCAACTCTCTCAGCCTGTCCTCAGAGCAGAGCTGCTGCAACCCTCTCAGCATCTTCATGGCCTCCTCTGGGCCTGCTCCAACAGTCCCATGTCCTTCCTGTGCTGGGGGCTCCAGAACTGCACCCAGGACTGCAGGTGGGGTCTGAGAAGAGCAGAGAGTTTGTAGGATCTTTAATCAGAGCAAGGCTCTGTGATGGTCTGCTACTGAGCAAGACTCTTGTGCCAGAGACCTGGGGGCTGCTTGTCCCACAGCTCTCTAGGAGAAGCTTTTCTATTCCAGAGTGCTGTGTGGGAGGCCCTCTCACAGCTGTCCTAGCCAGAGCTGTGCTGTGTGATGAACAGGCAAGATGTTTGTAGGTGTGAATTCCCCTCACAGGGCTCTGAGACACAACACTGGGTTTGGAAGCAGAACATGAGGCACTGAACAGAGACCAAGAGATCACTTCATGTCTTAATGGCCATGGTGGTCTTTAGTTGATGGTTGGTCTTGATGATCTTAGAGGTCTTTTCCAATTGAAACTGTTCTGTGGTTCCAGCCTGAATAATGTATCACAGTCTCACAGTATCACCAGGGTTGGAAGAGACCTCAAAGCTCATCAAGTCCAAGCCATCACCACAGACCACCACAGACCAAGCCATCACCCTCCAGACCAGACCATGGCACCAAGTGCCACGTCCAAACCTGCCTTGAACACCTCCAGGGACGCTGACTCCACCACCTCCCTGGGCAGCCCATTCCAGCAGGCAATGACTCTCTCAGGCAACAACTTTCTCCTCACCTCCAGCCTAAACTTCCCCTGGCACAGCTTCAGACTGTGTCCTCTTCTGCTGCTGCTTGCCTGAGAGAAGAAAGCAACCTCCTCCTGGCTACAAGCACCCTTCAGGTAGCTGGAGACAGCAAGAAGGTCTCCCCTGAGCCTCCTCTTCTCCAGGCTAACCAATCCCAGCTCCCTCAGCCTCTCTCCATAGGGCTGTGCTCCAGGCCTCTCCCCAGCCTCGTTGCCCTTCTCTGGACACACTCAAGCACCTCAATGTCCTTCTTCAATGGAGGGGCCCAGAACTGGACACAGCACTCAAGGTGTGGCCTAAGCAGTGCAGAGTCCAGGGGCAGAATGAGCTCCCTGCTCCTGCTGGCCACACTCTTGCTGCTGCAGGCCAGGATGCCATTGGCCTTCTTGGCCACCTGGGCACACTGCTGGCTCATGTTCAGGTGGGTGTCAATCAGCACCCCCAGATCCCTTTCTGTTTGGCTGCTCTCCAGCCACTCCCAGCCCAGCCTGGAGCTCTGCATGGGGTTGTTGTGGCCAAAGTGCAGCCCCTGGCACTTGGATTTGTTGAGCTCCATCCCCTTGGACTCTGCCCATCTGTGCAGGGGGTCGAGGTCCTGCTGCAGAGCCCTTCTGCCCTCCAACCCAGCAACATCAGCCCCCAGCTTGGGGTCAGCTGCAAATTTGCTGGTGCCTGACTTGATGTGTTGTATGTTACCTCAAGGGAAAGCAGCAGAGCTGAGCACAGCAAGCAGGTGTCCTGAGGCAGCCCGAGGAGCTGCAGCCAGACACCCCAGTGTAACCATCAGCAGGCTGGGACAGGGAATGGAGCTTTGGGCTGCAAATGCAGCCAGGTCAAACCCATTAGCAACAGCTGCTAGGTGCTGATTAGGGGACTGGAGCATCTCTCATGTGAGGACAGGCTGAGGGAGCTGGGGCTGTGTAGCTTGGAGAAGAGGAGGCTGAGGGGACATCTTGCTAAAATATCTAAGGGGTGGGTGTCAGGAATCATAGAATCATAGAGTGGGAAGGTTGGAAGGGACCTCAAGGATCATCCAGTTCCAAACCCCTGCCATAGGCAGGGACACCTCCCACTAGCACAGCTCACTCAAGGCCTCATCCAATCTGGCCTTGGACACCTCCAGGGAGGGAGCAGCCACAACCTCCCTGGGCAACCTGTGCCAGTGCCTCACCACCCTCACTGTAAAGAACTTCCTCCTAACATCCAGTCTAAATCTCCCCTCTGCCAGTTTAAACCCATTCCCCTTGTCCTGCCATTCCAAGCCCTTGTCAATAGTCCCTCCCCAGCCTTCCTGGAGCCCCCTTCAGATACTGGAAGGCTACTATCAGGTCCCCTTGAAGCCTTCTCTTCTCTAGGCTGCAGAGCCCCAGCTCTCTCAGCCTGTCCTCATAGGAGAGCTGCTCCAGCCCTCTTCCCAAGAGGAAACACTCTTCCCAAGAGACAGGACAAGAGGCAATGGGCAGAAACCTGAACCTGAAGTTCCATCTAAACATGAGAAGGAGCTTCTTGACTTTGAGGGTGGCAGAGCCCTAGAACAAGCTGCCCAGAGAAGTGGTGGAATCTCCATCTCTGGAGACTTTGGAGGCCTGCCTGGATGTGTTCCTGGATGATCTGCTTCAGGTGACCCTGCCCTGGCAGACAGGTTGAACTCAATGACCCTCAGAGGCCCCTTCCAACCTGCCATGCTGTGATTCTCATAGTGTGCAGGGAGCAGCCTCCCCCCGTGGCAGAGTTGGGAGCATTGCTGTATCAGGGTCACCAGAGTGTCTGCACAGGCTTTGGAGATTTTGAAACTGAAACCCCTAAATCCAAATAATTCAGCCAAGGGAGTTCATTTGCCCTGTAAATCCTTCTGTGAGGATTTCAGGGTGGCTGTCTGGCAGAGGGGTTGTGTAGCTGACCCTTGCCCCTGTGTGCCACATTGATCCTGGAGAGCAGGACAGCTCCACATGATGAACAACCTACCTCTGAGCTGTCTCTTAATGAAGTGGTTAGCCAGCAGTCCCTCCTGCCCACTGGGATTCAGCATGGAGGAGCTGCTCAAGGGGCTGCTTCCTGAAGCTTCCCATGTTTGCCATTCCAGTCCTTCCTCACCAGGCTTGTTTCCTTGAGTGTTTCCAGAACCATGTGTAGCAAGCAGCCCAGCCCTGGGTGCAGCAGACTGGCAGTGAGGTGCATCCAAGTGAGAGACCTTCCTGCTGGCTCACATCAGAGCTGCAGCAAACAGCCATGATGATTTGGTGACTGCAGGACCTGCTGGACACTGGAGGTGCTCTTCCAGGCCCCAGCCCCTGCTCCCATGCTGTAAAGCAGCACTGTGGGCTCTGGGGTGTGCTTTAGTGTTTGGATCTCATGGAATCACAGAATTGTTTCAGTTGGAATACCCCTCTAAGGTCATCAAGTCCACCTGTTACCCAAAGTTCATCCATGGCCATTAAACCATGTTCCCATATTTCACAGAGTCACAGAACTGTCAGGGCTTGAAGGGACCTCAAGGATCCCTTGAGGCACTGGCACAGGTTGCCCAGGGAGTTTGTGGCTGCTCACTCCCTGGAGATGTTCAAGGCCAGGTTGGAGGAGGCCTTGAGTGAGCTGTGCTAGTGGGAGGTGTCCCTGCCTATGGCAGGGGGTTGGAACTGGATGATCCTTGAGGTCCCTTCCAACCTTCCCATTCTATGAATCTAGGATCATCCAGCTCCAACCCCCTGCCATGGGCAGGGACACCTCACACTAGAGCAGGTTGCCCAGAGCCACATCCAGCCTGGCCTTAAACACCTCCAGATAGGAGGCTTCCACCTCCTCCCTGGGCAACCTGTGCCAGGCTCTCACCACCCTTATGGTGAAGAACTTCTTCTTGGGCACAAGCTGTGTTCTCTCTCTGATGCCCCCTGGGCACAAGCTGTGCTCCCTCTCTGATGCCTCCTGGGCACAAACTGTGCTCCCTCTCTGATGCCCCTGGGCACAAGCTGTGCTCCCTCTGTAATGCCCCCTGGGCACAAGCTGTGCTTCCTCTAT
>VWZE01020932.1:23529-33840 GCA_013396675.1 Eubucco bourcierii | reverse complement strand
GGAGGTTGTGGAGCACAGAAGACCTCTAGGGAGGTTGTGGAGCACAGAATCACCCAACGTGATCAAAGATCACGTTGGGTGATTCTGTGCTCCACAACCTCCCTGGGCAACCTGTGCCAGTGTCTCACCACCCTCAACCTGTGCCAGTGTCTCACCACCCTCACTGCAAACAACTTCCTAACATCCAGTCTCAATCTCCCCTCTACCAGTTCAAACCCATTGTCCTTTGTCCTGGCATTGCAAGACCTTGGCAATAGTCCCTCCCCAGCCTTCCTGGGGCCCCCTTCAGATCCTGGAAGACCATTCCAAGGTCTCTTGGAATCTCTTGGATCACATTGGGTGATTCTGTGCTCCTTAACCTCCCTGGTGGTGTTCAAGGCCAGGTTGGAGGAGGCCTTGAGTGACCTGTACCTGTGGGAGGTGTCCCTGCCTATGGCAGGGGTTTGGAACTGGATGATCTTTGAGGTCACTTCCAACCTTACCATTCTGTGATTCTATGGAAGGTTCCTTTCAAAGGGCAGTTTAGCAAAACTCCAGGACTAGAGATGTTTGTGCAGGGTTGAGTTACAAGGACCTGTGCCCTTACTTATGGGGCAGAATCCCCCAGAAGGGTCAGTGGCACTTACATAAACTGATAGGTGGAGGGAGACTTCTCTGCCTGGAGAGCAGAGGGGAAGCAGAGTGACAAATGGAGATTCTGTGCACTCCACCAAGAGAGCAGGGAGGATGTTTCACTTAGCAAACAGCAGGCAGCCCAGGAGCTGAGTGGTGGTTCTTTGGATGCTCCTTTTTCTGCAGAAGAGTGGATTTATAACTTAAATTAATTCATCTGGTGGAGGGCAATGGTAATTGAGACCTCTCTGTATGTTTCGTAGTGTGAATACTAATGTAATTAAATGCTGAAAATTAAGGGTAGATAAAAACTTGATCTGACAGTAGCAACTCTGTGGAGACAAATTGCAGTGCACACAGCCAGTGCATGAATCTCTGATTAATTTATACAGCCCTTTGTAATCCACTAAATAGCAGAATGCCAATTATGATGGAAACAAATTGTGTTTGTGGTAGCACGTCTGAGGTGATCATTGATCCCAAATAGCCTTATTTGAAGACCAGGAGAGATCATAATGAAGGAACCGCGTTCTGGCCTGCAGCTGTCCTGTGCATCTCAAAAGGGAGAGTGAAAGTGACACAGCTGGGGGTGGTTGATTCCATCGAGGAGCAAAGGAGAAAGCTGCCTCTCTTTGCAGCAGTCACATTTGCCTGTTCTTGTGGCAGGCAAATTGCTTCTTTCATCACCGCCACCAAGGGAGGGGCAGGGAGCAGAAAGTGGAAAGGCAAATCCTTGTCCTGAAATCGAGTCTTTAGCCAGGCTCCCGCTCCCTGGGAAGAGGGAGATGGACCTCAGTGGGAGTTCTTCTTTGGAAACTGAAGAGGAATGGCTGATCATTGAAAAGAGAGGCTCAGGGATTCACAGGGTGGGTTGGAAGGGACCTTAAAGACCCTCCAGTTCTAACCCCTCTGCTGTGGGCAGGGACACCTCCCACTAGGTCAGGTTGCTCACAGCCTCATCCAGCCTCTGCAGCCTTCCTCTAGGGACTCTGCAGGTATTGGAAGGCAGCTACAATGGTCCCTTGTCCCTTGTCCCTTCTCCCTTCTCCCTTCTCCGTTCTCCCTTCTCCCTTCTCCGTTCTCCCTTCTCCCTTCTCCGTTCTCCCTTCTCCCTTCTCCGTTCTCCCTTCTCCCTTCTCCGTTCTCCCTTCTCCCTTCTCCGTTCTCCCTTCTCCCTTCTCCGTTCTCCCTTCTCCCTTCTCCGTTCTCCCTTCTCCCTTCTCCCTTCTCCCTTCTCCCTTCTCCGCCTGGCATCCTCCACCTCCCTGGACAAGGGATTGTTATGGTAAGTGAAGTTTGCAGGTGCCTCTGATTCAGAGTAGTGTTGGAGTAAAGCTGGTGTTTGAAAAGCTCCTGAATTAGCTCCTGTGTTATAGATGTAGACTAAACAGGTGAGGCTGTGGTAGCATCTCTTGGGTTTGTTTTTTTTGTTTTGTTTTTTTTTTAAATTTGTACCTTAAATTTTAATACTGGAAGCCTTCAGCTGATGGCAAGGAAACTCCAGTCGGTTTTACTCCTGATGGGATAAACTCAAGAATTCAGCAGTGGTGGTAGTGAGTGCAGTGGTGGTGGTGAGTGCAGTGATATCATGAGTGTGATACCTGCAGAATATGTCCAATAATAGGAGTGTTTCATCCTTGTCTGGAAGAAGTAATGAAGCACTGGAGAGAAAAGAAACAAGCAGAAGATGCCGAGGGAACAAAGGGCAGCAGATACAATTGCCCTTCTCCAAATTGCTCTTCCCCTCCATAGGAGCTCCAGCAGCCCTCACTGTTTAATGAAATGGGCACATTTGCATCTGAGTTTTGAGAGGAGGCCCTGAAAACTGCATCAAAATTTAATTTAACAGCTTGTTAATGTCAAGCACAGCTTAGCACCGAGGCAACTTTAATGAGTGAGCACATGAACCAGAGCTAGGATCCAGTATCTCCAGAAGCACCACTGGAGAGGAGTTTGGTGTCCAGAGGCAGGTGGTGTGAGCATGGCCAGGGAGCTGGGCAACACCTCCCTTGTGCCTTGGCACTGTATGGCCTGGGAAACAGCAGCGGAGCTGTGTTAAGCTGCAGCCTCGCAGTTCTGGCTGTGTACTCGTGCTCAGGAGTACCTGCACTTCTGAGTCACTAAGAAAGCAGCTGATGGTGATGATCAGGTGATTAAGGCAGAAATATTATTCTTGGCTTGCAGTAAATAACACCTGTGAGATAAAATGTCACCTGTCAAAAGCCAGCCTACTTAGCTGGGCTTCTGCCAGCCTTCTGCACTGCTCCGCACCTCCTGGGGAGCCTGGGCAGTGTGTTTTTTAGGCTTGTCTTTATTGTTTTGGTCAATGCAGCTCTTTCAGTTATATAACATCAGGTTGGTTAAGCACTACCCAGGGACCTGTGCTTAGCTTAATTTATTTCCCATGGCAGCTCTCTGCCCCTTTTCTTCTTGTTGCCTCAATAATGGTTGCTCTTGAACCATCCACAGCTTAGCTGTCCTCCATGATAAGCACAGAGGCAAGAGGCAAATTCTTTTGCAGGCTGTAATTTCCTGCAATAATTATACAGACTTGGCTGATCCCAGACAAGTCTGAGAGGGTAGCTTGGGAATTAATCCACGAGGGCAAATTCCCTTTCCCCTTAATTTCCTCAGTAGACCTGTGGGTGGGAGATCAAAACTGTTCTTCGGAGCCCCAGTTTCTTACAGTCGAATGTCTTAGCTGGGGAGCAGAAATCCCCTTTCAGGGTGCCTTTAACTGCCTCCTGCCAAGAGTTGTAGACTGAGACTTCAGGGTTTTATCTGCTCGAGCCCAGCTGAAGAGATGTGATAAATGCAGCCTGTTAAACAGCACCATAAAAGCTGGGAAGCTCCAGAGGGAAGAGCCTGCAATGATAGGCTATAATCAGAGGCGAAGGGAGATGCGGTGCCACGCAGATACCTCTGAGAAATGTGTTAAACAAACCCAAGCTCGTGTATAATTAGATGGCAAGATTTATTTTAAACTGTGAGGTATGAGTGTGACAGCACTATAATTTCTCTTAAGTGGTGTCTGCACACCCAACTCAGGCTTCAGGCTTCAGTCCTCCTATGTGTTCCTTTTGAAAGTAAAGCCAAGTGTTTTTGATGCCTGGAGCGAGTATGGAAAGGGACATAAGGCAGGGTTGAAGTTTTCTCTTAAGATTGAAGAGATTCTTGGACTTTGGGAGGTAATTCCACAGGCTGTGCTACCTGGACACCACTAAAACAATCCTCTGGCAGCTCCTGGTTAGGTTTTGCCCTGTGGAAGGATGAGTACCTGCAGAGCTGGCTGAAACACAACAGGGCAAGACAGCTCTGTCTGCTTCTCCCTTCAGGCCCTGCCCACAGTAAACGTTCCAGAGTTGCAAGAGACAGGGGACAGAAAAAGGGAGACTTTGAGAAGCAGGATTGCTGCTGCTATCCTTTCTCATTTGCCCTGTTCTAAAAGGGGAAGGAAGGATGTCAGGGATGCCATTAGATCTGCTGGTGCTAAACTCTGCCATGCTGTTGTTATAGCCCACAGTGTTAGGGGCTGAAAGGGACCTCCAAAGATCATCAAGTCCAAGCCCTTTGCTGGAGCAGGACCACCTAGAGTAGATCACATAGGATATGCAAAGAGCAGTCCTCCAGGTCCTGGAGAGAGAGTTGGGGCTCTGCAGCCTGCAGAAGAGAAGGCTTCCAGGAGACCTTGGAGTGGCCTTGCAGGATCTGAAGGGGGCTCCAGGAAGGCTGGGGAGGGACTATTGCCAAGGTCTTGCAATGCCAGGACAAAGGGCAATGGGTTTGAAGTGTCAGAGGGGAGATTGAAAGTGGATGTTAGGAGGAAGTTGTTTGCAGTGAGGGTGGTGAGAGACTGGCACAGGTTGCCCAGGGAGGTTGTGGAGCACAGAATCACCCAATGGGATCTTTGATCTTTGATCCCATTCTGTGCTTCTGTGCTCCACAACCTCCCTGGAGGTGTTCAGCACCAGGTTGGATGAGGCCTTGAGTGAGCTGTGCTAGTGGGAGGTGTCTCTGCCTATGGCAGGGGGTTGGAACTGGATGGTCTTTGAGGTCCCTTCCAACCTTCCCACTCTATGATTCTATGTCTTAGTGTGCTGATTTTTCACAGCGTAGGGGACGTACCCAGGCAGAGGGAATTCAGTTTCCATGGCTCCAAATTGCTTTGTCCAAATATTTGTGCCAGTCCTTAGGGTGCTTATGGCAAGGTGAGTCAGTGTCAGCACAGCAAATGTCTATAAATATCAGAGCCAATATAGATGGCAACTTCTGCTCTGCTCCTGCAGCCTACTTGTGCTGCATGCCCTACATTATTCATGATGTAATGGGAAGTTTGGAAGGGACCTTCAGCCTGGAGAAGAGAAGGCTACCAGGAGACCTGATAGTAGCCTTCCAGGATCTGAAGGGGGCCTACAGGAAGGCTGGGGAGGGACTATTGACAAGGTCTTGCAATGACAGAATGAGGGGCAATGGGTTTGAACTGGCAGAGGGGAGATTTAGACTGGATGTTAGGAGGAAGTTCTTTACAGTGAGGGTGGTGAGGCACTGGAACAGGTTGCCCAGGGAGGTTGTGGCTGCTCCCTCCCTGGAGGTGTTCAAGGCCAGGTTGGATGAGGCCTTGAGTGAGCTGTGCTAGTAGGAGGTGTCCCTGCCTATGGCAGGGGGTTGGAACTGGTTGATCCTTGAGATCCCTTCCAACCTTCCCATTCTATGATTTTATGACCTCAAAGGTCATCTAGTTGCAACCTCCCACTAGTACAGATCACTCAAGGCCTCATCCAACCTGGCCTTGAACACCTCCAGGGAGGTTATGGAGCACAGAAGACCTCCAGGGAGGTAGTGGAGCACAGAATCACCCAACGTGATCTTTGATCACGTTGGGTGATTCTGTGCTCCACCACCTCCCTGGGTAACCTGTGCCAGAGATCCTCTTTTATGCTTCTTATTGTTTCCCAGATTCTAGGACGTTTTAAGGCAAACCACTTGCTGTCAGGACAGATCTCCACTCTTTTCAGCCATCCATCTGTCATCTGGAGCAGTTTGTTCAGCTGTTGAGTCAGAGACCCCTTCTTGGTGTGCCATCTTTTTCCCCTCTGATGAGCTTCTCCTCTCTCCTTTCACTCTTGAGCGCTTTCACTCTTACCACGGGAGTCTTGCAGCAACTCTGCCTCCACGGCTGATGTGCCACCAGGAGTGTGGAACTTTATTGGAAGGGGAGATAATCAGCCTGGTGTTATTTGCTTCCAGTTTTGGTCTGTTTTTATCCTGCTCTGATCCCAGAGGAAATCAGCTGATTCTTTATGTTGCCATAGCTGGGTAGCCTTCCTGAAAAACTCAAGCACCAGCGCTCTGTAACTTAGCTCTCTGGAGGTAGCACTCACACTTGCAAAGCTGGGCTGTTAGATATTCATGAAGCTTTGAATTCATTAACTGTGGAGCTGTTGTCTTGTCAAGCCCCTACTAAGAAATGCTAAAATTCAGCCAGATGCCTGCTGTTATCTCCCTAATAAAAAAAAAAAAGGTTAGAAAATCTTTAATCTGTCAAGTAGACATTCAGCATTTAAAAGTCCACTCAGGTACCTGGCACTTCTCATGGCTTCGAGCATCAGGATTGTAGCTGGGTCAGGAATCTTCACTCAGCAAGTTGGGTTTTGGTCTCAGGAAGTACTTAGAAGGGTGTCTGCCACAGGCTGTTGGCTAAACCATGCCTTGCTGCTACTGGAAGGCTGCTGTTCTGTCAGTCTCACCAGCAGAGACATCCAGCTTCTGGGAGCAGGTTTTGTGGGTGTTAGCAAAAGATCAAGAGTCAGAATGCCTGAGTCCCTTGTTCTGGGTGGAGTCCTGTGTGCAGTTCTGGAGCCCCCAGCACAGGAAGGACAGGGAAGTGTTGGAGTGGGACCAGAGGAGGCCACCAAGATGCTGAGAGGGCTGCAGCAGCTCTGCTGTGAGGACAGGCTGAGAGNTGTTAGGAGGAAGTTGTTTGCAGTGAGGGTGGTGAGACACTGGCACAGGTTGCCCAGGGAGGCTGTGGAGCACAGAATCACCCAATGTGATTCACCCTGCTGGCCACACTTCTGCTGCAGCCCAGGCTCTGGTTGCTCTCTGGGCTGCAAGTGCACACTGTTGGCTCCTTTTGAGCTTCTCCTCCACCAGCACTCCCAAGTCCCTCTCAAGGTTGCTCTCCAGCCAGGCACTGCCCAGCCTAGATTGGTGCTTGGGATTGCCTTGACCCAGCTGCAGGACCTTGCCCTTGGTCTTGTTGAACCTCATGAGGTTGTCTTGTGCCCACCTCTGCAGGCTGTCCAGGTCTTTCTGGATGCCATCCCTGCCCTCCAGCCTGACTGCTGCACCACACAGCTCGGTGTGGTCAGCAAACTGTTGAGGCTGCACTCAGTGCCTCTGCCCACGGCAGCAACAGAGTTGTTGAACAAGACTGGTCCTGGGCTCAGCTAGGCTGGGGTTAAGTTTTTGGCTTGTTTCCTTTTTTCCCCCCTTCACAAGAAGCTGAATGATGCCATTTAAGTTTTGTTTTCAGAGTCTGAGCATTTCCAAACGTTGTCATTTTCCACTTGAGAATGATGCTGCTTTCCACTGTAGAAGCAGTACCTGGCACTCCTGGGCTGAGCCTGGCAGCTCCTGTATCAGCACTGCTGCAGACACCTCCTAGCTGCTGTCCTGCCTCACCCCTCCTTCCATTTTCTCCTAACAGAGCTTCTGTCTGAGGGGCAACAGCAGTTAAATGTCTCAGAAAGGTTTCCTTAGGAAGCCCTGCTCCTCCAGGGCCTGTTGAGGTGTTAATCTTCATCCTGCTCCCTTACTTTGGACTCCAGACAGACAGTGTAAAAGCAAACTGGGATACCTTACTTCAAAAGAGATTTTCAGCACCAGTGGTTGCTTATTGATTCAGCTCTTCATAAATCATTTAGAGATCCTCCTGCTGAACACATCTTTCAGACAGGATCCCTGATGTTACTAAACTCAGCTCTGCAAGCCCTCCCAGGCAAGCCAGCCCAACAATGGCTTGTTTGATCAAGTGTCTGTTTTTAGCTTTGGTTTTTTTAGCATGAAACCTTGATGTGTTTTCAACTGAGGTTAGGCAGAGATCCTAGATGATTTGGGTTTTTGAAGTGTTGCATTCAGCTCTGTTTTATTACAAGCTACAAAGCAAAATCAACTTCGCAGTGGTTAAAGGAATGAGGCAGATGGCAAAAAAACCAAAAAAAAACCAAAACAAAGAAACAAAACCAAGAAACCAAAACAAAACAAAACAAAAAAATCAACCAACACAAAGCTTTTGGAGCCTGGGAAATGCAAGATGTGCAACCTCAGTGAAGTTTGTGCTGCTGAATTAGGAGCTAGAAGGCTGTGTGCTATGTAATCACAATGCTGTTGCCTGCTGCTTACCTCTGCCACTCCTGATTCTGATTGCTCCAATTTGCAGCATTAGCAATTTGCTCTTTTTTGGAGCATACTATTTGCAATTCTCCCCAAAACTCCTGAGCTGTGTGGATGTGGGTGTACATTTTCCAGCTTGGTCATACATTCACTCAATGTGAGACACCAGGGCACAGAGAGGAGTAGAACTTGATTGAATGGCAAAACTGACCAGGGTAAGAACAGAAACTGCTCTCTAAAAAAGCTGATTTTTTTTTTTCCCCTCCCCCTAGGACTCTTTTTTTTAAAATAATAATTAAAAAGCCCTAGGCAGACATCAGCCTGGGATGGAGAATGTCAGTCAGAGCAATTAAAGTGTAGAAGCCTATGAGCAACTAAGGCAGAGTCCTCTGGCAGAATATATCTAGGCAGTGGTGGATGAACATCAGAGCCACTATCACTTAACTCTGCTTTAATCCCAGTACCACAGGCTCAAGCAAAGCATCTGTCAGCTGCTGGAGTGTTGTGGAGCACAAAAGACCTCCAGGGAGGCTGTGGAGCACAGAATCACCCGGGTGAATCACACTGGGAGATTCTGTGCTCCACAACCTCCCTGAGCAACCTGTGCCAGTGTCTCACCACCCTCACTGCAAACAACTTCCTCCTAACATCCACTTTCAATCTCCCCTCTGACACTTCAAACCCATTGCCCCTTGTCCTGGCATTCCCAGACCTTGTCAATAGTCCCTCCTCAGCCTTCCTGTAGCCCCCTTCAGCCCCTGCAAGGCCACTCCAAGCTCTCCTGGAAGCCTTCTCATCTCCAGGCTGCAGAGCCCCAACTCTCTCAGCCTGTCCTCACAGCAGAGCTGCTGCAGCCCTCTCAGCATCTTGGTGGCCTCCTCTGGACCTGCTCCAACACTTCCATGTCCTTCCTGTGCTGGGGGCTCCACAACTGCACACAGGACTGCAGGTGGGCTCTGAGGAGGGCAGAGCAAAGGGGCAGAATCCCCTCCCTTGCCCTGCTGCCCACACTGCTCTTGAAATCCTCAGCATAAGACCTGGGCCTGTTGGAGCAGGTCCAGAGGAGGGCCATGATGATGGTCAGAGGGATGGACACCTGTCCTGTGAGACCAGGCGAAGAGAGTTGGGATCATTCAGCCTGGAGGGGAGAAGGCTCTGGAGAGACCTTAGAGCAGCCCTAAGAAAGGTCATAGCCTGATAGAATGGTTTGGGTTGGAAGGGACCTTTTTCTTCCCACTGCCTCCACAGAGACACTTCTGACTGCTGCCTAGCACTGCACTGTGCTTCAAAAGAACCTGAGATATTCAGGACTCTAAAGGTATTTCCTCTGCAAGAGCTGCTGAATGTTTTATGCACCAGAGTCTAGTTTTTAGCATCGCCGTCGGGCTTAGATCTTTCTAAAGCACAAACAAAAAGGAGTTTTCTTTAAATAATCTCCTAACTCCACTTTAATAATTAAACTTTGGAGCCTCTTTTACCCATAGCAGAGACAACTTCACTGTTGCCAACACAGTTCTTTCTCCTGGCTGAATGGAGCTGGTAACAACAGCTCTGTGCACTCCTTATGCTGGGGGCACCACAGCTGGATGCAGTATGCAAGGTGGGGTCACAGTGGAGCAGAGTACAGAGGCAGAATCCCCTCTCTTGTGGTGTTCTGGTTGAGTTTCTTTGGCTTTGGGATTTGTTTGTTTGTTTATCTGTTTAATTATAGTTTCTTTGTTTGTTTTCCTTTTTTCTGTGTGGGTTTTTTTTTTTTTTTTCCTCCCCAATTAATTTTTTTCCTCCACTTCTTGTTGCTCACAACTTGGAGCATCCTTAGCAAAAAAAGACTTCAGAGTCTGGAAGTGCCATCGTAAGTGAGCTGCCCCCTCCACCTCCATGAGATTGTGGTTTCAGTCAGCTATCAGTCCCCTTCCTTTGGACCTCCACTTAATGGAGTGCTGGAGCTTTTGTGGTGTCTCTCTGCAGCCATCACTTGACTAGAAAATATGCTGTGAGCATCAAGAGAGGTTCTTGATCGATGCCCAGAGTCAGAGTCTGTCCCTGACCTGCTATAAGGTCTGGGTAAACACAACTTCATCATTGTGAGCCCAGGGAGTTATGTTTGGGGTTTTTTTCTGTGGTTTCCTTCTCCCCCATGAAGTATGTGTGTGTGTGTCTCTCTCTGTCCTCCCCTTAATCCCTCTCTCTATCCCTCTCTGTCTCTCTCTATATGCCTCTCCATCTCTCGCTACCCGCTCTCCTTCCCCTCTCTTTATCCATCCCCCCCTCTCTTTATCCATCCCCCCCTCTCTTTATCCATCC